>JAWPHD010005991.1:0-32500 GCA_037043455.1 Cyrtodaria siliqua
ATCCCTTACCCTTACTCTGGGTGAGGTGTGAAGAAAGTTAGGTATCCCTTACCCTTACCACTGGGTGAGGTGTGGGAAGTTAGTATCCCTTAACCCTTACTCTGGATGAGGTGTGGAAGTTAGTATCCCTTACTCCTTACTCTGGGTGAGGAGGTGTGCGAAGTTTGTATCACTTACCCTTACACCTGGGTGAGGGTGTGGGAAGTTAGTATCCCTTACCTTTACTCTGGGTGAGGTGTGGGGAGTTAGGTATCCCTTACCCTTACTCTGGGTGAGGTGTGGGGAAGTTAGTATCACCTTATCCTTACTCTGGGTGGAGGTATGGGAAAGTTAGAATCCCTTACTCATACTCTGAGTGAGGTATGGAAAGTTAGTATCCCCTTACCCTTAATCTGGGTGAGGTTGTGGGAAGTTAGTATCCCTTACCCTTACTCTGGGTGAGGTGTGGGAAGTTAGTATCCCTTACCTTTAATCTGGGTGAGTGTGTGGGAAGTTAGTATCCCCTTACCCTTACTCTGGACGAGGTTGTGGGAAGTTTAGTATCCCCTTACCCCTACTCTGGGTGAGGTGTCGGAAGTTATTATCCCTTACTCTTACTCTGGGTGAGGTTGTGGGATAGTTAGTAATCCCCTTACCCTCTACTCTGGGTGAAGGATATGGGAAGTTAGTAATCACGTTACCCTTACTATGAGTGAGGGTGTGGGAAGTTAGTATCCCTTACCCTTACACGGAGTGAGATGTGGGAAGTCACAGTATCTCCCTTACCCCTATACACTGGGTGAGGTATGGGAAGTAAGTATCCCCTTACCCTTACTCTCTGGGTGAGGTGTGGGAAGTTAGTATCCCTTACCCTTACACTGGGTGAGATGTGGGAAATTAGTATCCCTTACCCTTACCCTGAGTGAGGTGTAAGAAGTTAGTATCCCGTACCCTTACACTGGGTGAGATGTGGGAAGATAGTATCCCTCACCCTTACTCTGAGTGAGCTGTGGGAAGTTAGTATCCCTTATCCTTACTCTGAGTGAGGGTGTGGGAAAGTTAGTATCCCCTTACCCTTACTCTGGGTGAGGTGTAGGAAGTTAGTATCCCCTCATCCCCGTACCCCGATGAGAAGGTGTGGGAAGTTAGTATCCCTTATCCTTACACTGAGTGATGTGTGGGAAGTAGTAGTATCCCTTACCCCTTACTCTGGGTGAAGGTGTGGGAAGTTAGTATCCCTTACCCTTACTCTGGGTGAGGTTTGCGAAAGTCTCGTATCACTTACCCTTACAACTGGGTGAGGTTGTGGGAAGTTAGTATCCCTTACCTTTACTCTGGATGAGGTGTGGGGAATGTTAGTATCCCTTACCCTTACTCTGGGTGAGGTGTGGGAAGTTAGTTATCACCTTATCCTTACTCTGGGTGTGAGGTAATGGGAAAGTTATGTATCCCTTACCACTTAATCTTGTAGGTGTGGTGTGGGAAAGTACGTATCCCTTACCCTTACTCTGGTAGGGTGAGGTGGGAGTGTAAGGAAGTTAGTATCCCTTACCACTTACACTGAGTGAGGTGTGTGGGAAAGTATAGTATCCCTTACACCTTACTCTGGACGAGGTGTGAGGGAAGTTAGTATCCCTACCCTTTTACTCTGGGGTGAGAGTGTGGGAAATTAGTATCCCTTACCCTTACTCTGGGTGAGATATGGGAAGTTAGTATCCGTTACCCTTAACACTGGGTGAGGTGTGGGGAAGTTAGTATCCCTTACCCCTTACTATGAGTGAGGTGTGGGAAGTTAGTATCCCTTACCCCTACTCCGAGTGAGGTGTGGACGTTAGTATCCCTTACCCCTTACACGGAGTGAGATGTGGGAAGTCAGTATCCCTTACCCTACACACTGGGTGAGGATATGGGGAAGTAAGTATCCCTTATCCTTACACTGAGTGATGTGTGGAAGTTAGTATCCCCTTACCCTTACTCTGGGTGGAGTGTTGGGAAGTTAGTATCCCTTACCCTTATCTCTGGGTGAGGTTTTGCGAAGTTCGTATCACTTACCCTTACACTGGGTGAGGGTGTGGGAAGTTAGTATCCCCTTACCTTTACTCTGGATGAGGTGTGGGAAGTTAGTATCCCTTACCCTTACTCTGGGTGAGGTGTGGGAAGTTAGTATCCCTTATCCTTACTCTGGGGTGAGGTATGGGAAGTTAGTAAGTATCCCTTACCCTTAATCTTGGTGAGGTGAAGGGAAGTACGTATCCCTTACCCTTACTCTGGGTGAAGGTGTGGGAAGTTAGTATCCCTTACCCTTACACTGAAGTGAGGTGTGGGGAAGTTAGTATCCCTTACCCTTACTCTGGACGAGGTGTGGGAAGTTAGTATCCCTTACCCTTACTCTGGGTGAGGTGTGGGAAGTTAGTATCCCTTACCCTTACTCTGGGTGAAGATATGGGAAGTTAGTATCCGTTACCCTTACACTGGGTGAGGTGTGGGAAGTTAGTATCCCTTACCCTTTACTATGAGTGTGGTGTGCGCGAAGTTAGTATCCCCTTACCCCTACTCCCGAGTGAGGTGTGGACGTTAGTATCCCTTACCCTTACACACGGAGTGAGATAGTGGGAAGTCAGTATCCCTTACCCTCAAACTGGGGTGAGGTATGGGAAGTAAGTATCCCTTACCCTTACTCTGGGTGAGGTGTGGGAAGTTAGTATCCCTTACCCTCTACATTGGGGTGAGATGTGGGAAATTAGTATCCCTTACCCTTACCCTGAGTGAGGATGGTGAGAAGTTAGTATCCCGTACCCGTACACTGGGTGAACTGGGTGAGATGTGGGAAGATAGTATCCCCTCACCCTTACTCTGAGTGAGGTGTGGGAAGTTAGTATCCCCTTATCCTTACTCTGAGGTGAGGTGTGGGAAGTTAGTATCCCCTTACCCCTTACTCTGGGTGAGGTGTGGGAAGTTAGTATCCCTTACCCTTACTCTTGGGTTGAGGTTGTGGGAAGTTAGTATCCTCATTCCTTACTCCGGTGAAATGAGTGAGATGTGGAAAGTTAGTATCCCTTATCCTTACACCTGAGTGTATGTGTGGGAAGTTAGTATCCACTTACCCTTACTCTGAGTGAGGTAGTGTGGAAAGTTAGTATCCCTTACCCCTACTCTGAGTTTAGTATCTATAACCCTTACTCTGGGTGAGGTGTGGGGAAGTTAGTATCCCTTACCCCTTAACTCTGAGTGAGGTGTGTGGAAGTTAGTATCCCCTTACCCTTAGCTCTGAGTGAGGTGTGGGAAGTTATAATACTCCCTTTACCCTTACACTGAGTGAAGTGTGGGAAATTAGTATCCCTTACCCTTACTCTGAGTGAGGTGTGGGTGAGGTTAGTATCCGTACCACTTACTCTGAGTGAGGTGTGGGAAGTAAATATCCCTTACCCTTACTCTGAGTGAAGGTGTGAGAAGTTAATATCCTTACCTTACTCTGGGTGAGGTGTGGGAAATTAGTATCCCTTACCCTTACTCTGAGTGAGGTGTTGGGAAGTTAGTATCCCTTACCCTTACTATATGGTGAGGTGTGGGAAGTTAGTATCCCTTACCCTTACACTGAGTGAGGTATGGGAAGTTAGTATCCCTAGTAGTACCCTTACCCTTACTCCTGAGTGAGGTGTGGGAAGTTAGTATCCCTTACACCTTACTCTGGGGTGAGGTGTGGGAAAGTTAGTCTATCCTTACCCCTTACACTGAGTGAGGTATGGGAAGTTAGTATCCCTTACCCATTACTCTGGGGTGAGGTGTGGGAAGTTAGTATCGCTTTCCCTTACTCTAAGTGAGGTGTGGGAGAAGTTTGTATCCCTTACCCTTAATCTGGGTGGAGGTGTGGGAAGTTAGTATCCCTTACCCTTACTCTGGGTGAGGTGTGGGGAATGTTAGTATCTCCCTTACCCTTACTCTGAGTGAGGTGGTGATAGGGAAGTTAGTATGCCTTACCCTTACTCTGAGTGAGATGTGGGAAGTTTAGTATCCCTTACCAGTTATACTCTGGGTGAGAAGTGTGGGAAGTTTAGTATCTCCTTTTTCTTACTCTGAGTGAGGTGTGGGGGTAGTGGTTTAGTATCCCTTATCCTTACTCTGAGTGATGTGTGGGAAGTTAGTATCCCCTTATCTTTACTCTGGGGTGAGGTTTGGGAAGTAAGTATCCCTTACCCCTTACCTCTGGGTGAGAGGTTTGGGAAGTTAGTATCCCTTTATCATTACTCTGAGTGAGGTTAGGTGAAAGTTAGTATCCCTTACCCTTACTCTGAATGAGGTGTGGGAAGTTGTTAGTATCCCTTATTCTCCTTACTATGAATGAGGTGTGGGAAGTTAGTATCCTTACCCTTACTCTGGGTGAGTGTTGTGGGAAGGTTAGTATCACCTTAACCCTTACTACTGGTGGGTTGAGGTGTGGGAAATCAGTATCCCTTATTCCTTACTCTGGGTGAGTATGGGAAGTTAGTATCCCTTAATCATACTCTGAGTGAGGTATGGAAAGTTAGTATCCCTTAACCCTTAATCTTGGGTGAGGTGTGGGAAGTAAGTATCCCTTACCCTTACTCTGGGTGAGGTGTGGGAAGTTAGTATCCCTTACCTTTGATCTGGGTGAGGTGTGGGAAGTTAGTATCCCTTACCCTTACTCTGGAACGAGGGTGTGGGAAGTTAGTATCCCTTACCCCTACTCTGGGTGAGGTTTCGGAAGTTATTATCCCTTACTCTTACTCTGGAGTGAGGTTGTGGGAAGTTAGTATCCTCTTACCCTTACTCTGGTGTGAGATATGGGAAGTTAGTATCCGTTACCCATTACACTGGGTGAGGTGGTGTGGAGAAGTTAGTATCCCTTACCCCTTAACTATGAGTGAGGTGTGGGAAGTTAGTATCCCTTACCTTACACGGAGTGAGATGTGGGAATGTCAGTATCCCTTCCCCTTACACTGGGTAGAGGTATGGGAAGTAAGAATCCCTTACCCTTACTCTGGGTGAGGTGTGGGAAGTTAGTATCCCTTACCTTACACTGGGTGAGATGTGGGAAAATTAGTATCCCTTTACCACTTAACCCTGAGTGAGGTAGTGAGAAGTTAGTATCCCGTACCATTACACTGGTGTGAGATGTGGGAAGATTAGTATCCCTCACCCTTACTCTTGAGTGAGGTGTGGGAAGTTAGTATCCCTTATCCTTACTCTGAGTGAGGTGTGGGAAGTTAGTATCCCTTACCCTTACTCTGGGTGAGGTGTGGGAAGTTAGTATCTCCTTACCCTTACTCTGGGTGAGGTGTGGGAAGTTAGTATCCCTCATCCTTACTCCGAGTGAGATGTGGGAAAGTTAGTATCCCTTATCCTTACACTGAGTGATGTGTGGGGAAGTTAGTATCCCTTACCCTTACTCTGAGTGGAGGTGTGGGAAGTTAGTATCCCTTACCCCTAGACTCTGAGTTAGTATCTATTACCCTTACTCTGGGTGAGGTGTGGGAAGTTAGTATCCCTTACCCATTACTCTGAGTGAGTGAGTTGTGGGAAGGTTAGTATCCCTTATCCTTACTCTGAGTGAGGTGTGGGAAGTTAATAATCCCTTACCCTTACACTGAGTGAAGTGTGGGAAATTAGTATCCCTTACCCTTACTCTGAGTGTGGTGGTGTGGGAGTTTAGTATCTCGTACCCTTACTCTCTGAGTGAGGTGTGGGGAAGTTAAATATCCCTTACCCTTACTCTGAGTGAAGGTGTGAGAAGGTTAGATATCCTCTTACCCTTACTCTGGGCTGAAGGTGTGGGAAATTTAGTATCCCTTACCCTACTCTGAGTGAGGTGTGGGAAAGTTAGATCCCTTACCCTTACTCTGGAGTGTGGAGTGGGAAGTTAGTATCCCCTATCCCCTTACACTGAGTGGAGGTAGAGGTATGTGGAAGGTTAGTATCCCTTACCCTTACCTTGAGTGAGGTGTGGGGAAGTTAGTATCTACTCTCACTGAAGTGCGGTGTGGGAAGTTAGTATCCCTTACCCTTACTCTGGTGAGGTGTGGGAAGTTAGTTATCCCTTACTCCTTACACTGAGTTGAGGTATGCGGAAGTTAGTATCACATTACCCTTACTCTGGGTGAGGATGTGGGAAGTTAGTATCGCTTTCCCATTACTCTAAGTGAGGTGTGGGAAGTATGTTGTATCCCTTACCCTTACTTGCTAGGGTGAGATATGGGAAAGTTAGTATCCGTTACCCTTACACTTGGGTGAGGTGTTGGGAAGTTTAGTATCCCTTACCCTTACTATGAGTGAGGTGTGGGAAGATTAGTACCCCTTACCCCTTCTCACGAGTGAGGTGTGGGACGTTAGTATCCCTTACCCTTACACGGAGTGAGATGTGGGAAGTCAGTATCCCTTACCCTCACACTGGAGTGAGGTATGGAAGTAAGTATCCCTTATCCTTACACTGAGTGATGTGTGGAAGTTAGTATCCCTTACCCTTACTCTGGGTGAGGTGTGGGAAGTTAGTATCCCTTACCCTTACTCTGTGGTGAGGTTTGCAAAGTTCGTATCACTTAACCCTTACACTGGGTGAGGTGTGGGAAGTTAGTATCTCCTTACCTTTTACTCTGGATGAGGTGTGGGAAGTAAGTATCCACTTACCCTTACTCTGGGGTGAGGTGTGGGAAGTTAGTATCCCTTATCCCTTACCTTCTGGGTGAGGTATGGGAAGTTAGTATCCCTTAACCCTTAATCTTGGTGAGGTGTGTGGAAGTACGTTATCCCTTATCCCTTACGCTGGGTGATGGTGTGGGAAGTTAGTATCCCCTTACACCTTACACTGAGTAGTGGTGTGGGAAGTTAGTATCTCCTTACCCTTACTCTGGACGTCTGGTGTGGGAAGTTAGTATCACCCTTACCCTTTACTCTGGGTGAGGTGTGGGAGAGTTAGTATCCTACCCTTACACTGAGTGAGGTATGGAGGAGTTGAAGTATTCCACTATGACCCTCGTTCTTCTGGACAGATTGGTGTAGGGAAGTTAGTTATCCCTTACTCTTACTACCTGGTGTGAGGAAGTGTGGGAAGTTAGTATCCCTATTACTCCTTACTCTGGGTGAGATAGGGAGGAAGTTAGTATCCGTTAGTCTACACTGACAGTCTGTGTGAGGTTGAAGTTATAGTATCCCTAACACCTTACTATGAGTAGTGGTGATGGGAAGTTTGTATCCCCTTACCCCTACTCCGAGTGAGGATAGGCTATACTAGACGAGTCAGCTATCAACTTCTCTCGTTGTGATGTTGATGCGACTCTGTATGAGATACTCTCATCGGGAGTTAGGGGTAAGGGATACTAACTCTTCCCACACCACACTCATAGTAAGAGGGTAAGGGATATACTAAACTTCCCACCATCACACCAGAGTAAGGGTAACGAGATACTAACTTCCCATATCTACACCCATGAGTAAGGTGTAAGGTGATACTAAACTTCCCACACCTCACCCAGAGTAAGGGAAAGGGATACTACTTCCCACTCACTCCGTCCAGTCAGAGAAGTGTAAGTGATACTAAACATCCCACACCTCACTCAGTGTAAGGGTAAGTGGATACTAACTTCCCACACCTCACCCAGAGTAGAGGTAAGGGATACTAACTTCCCACACCTCGTACCAAGAGTAAGGGATAGAGGGATACTAACTTCCCACACCATCACTCAGTGTAAGCGGTAAGGGATACTAACTTTCCCACACCTCAACCCTCAGCGTAAGGGTAAGGGATACGTACTTTCCACACCTCACCAAGATTAAAGCGGGTAAGGGATACTAACTATCCCAATACCTCCATCCCCCAGAGTAAGGATAAGGGATACTAACTTCCCACACCTCACCCACGAGTAAGGGTAAGTGGATACTAACTTCCCACACCTCATCTCAGAGTAAAGGTAAGGGATACTACACTTCGCCACACCTTCACCCAGTGTAAGGGTAAGTGATACGAACTTTTGCAAACCTCACCCAGAGTAAGGGTAAGGGATACTAACTTCCCACACCCTCACCCAGAGTAAGGGTAAGGGATACTAACTTCCCACACATCACTCAGTGTAAGGATAAGGGATACTTAACTTCCACATACCTCACCCGTGTGAGGGAGTAAGGGATACTTGATTCCCACATCTCACTAGCCGAGTAAGGCGTTAAGGGATACTAACGTCCACACCTCACTCTGAGAAGGGGTAAGGGATTACTAACTTACCCACACCTCACTCATAGTAAGAGGTAAGGGCTACCTAACTTCCCACACTCTCATCACAAGTGTAAAGGTAACCGGATTACTAACTTCCCATATCTCACCCAAGAGTGAAGGGTAAGGGATACAAACTTCCCACACCTCCTCACTTAGAGTAAGGAGAAAGCGATACTAACTTCCCACACCTCACACCCAGAGTAAAGGGTAAATGGAAACAACTTCCATACCTTCACACTCAGTTGTAAGGGTAAGTGGATACTAACTTCCCACACCTACACCCAGAGTAAGGTAAGGAGATACTAACTTCCCACACCTCAACTCAGAGTAAGGGGTAAGGGATACTAACTCTCCCATACCTCACTCAGTGTAAGGGATAGGGGATACTAACTTCCCACACCTCACCCAGAGTAAGGGTAAGGGATAACTAACCTTCCCACAACTCACATCAGAGTAAGGGTAAGGGATACCTAATTCTCCCACACCTCACCCAGAGTAAGGGTAAGGGATATTAACTTCTCACAACCTCACTCAGAGTAAGGGTAAGGGATATTTACTTCCCACACCTCACTCAGAGTAAGGGTACGGATACTAACACTCCCACAACCTCACTCAGAGTAAGGGTAAGGGATACTAATATTCCCACACTTCACTCCATGTGTAAGGGTAAGGGATTATTAACTTCCCACACCTCACTCAGAGTAAGGATAAGGGATACTAACTTCCCAACACCTCACTCAGAGTAAGGGTAAGGTGATACTAACTTCCCACACCTTCACCCAGAGTAAGGGTAATAGATACATAACTCAGAGTAGTGGGTAAAGGGATACTAACTTCCCACACCTCACTCAGAGTAAGGGTAAGGGATACTAACTTCCCACACATCACTCAGTGTTAAGGATAAGGGATACTAACTTCCCACATCTCACTCGGAGTAAGGATGAGGGATTACTAACTTCCCACACCTCACCCAGAGTAAGGGTAAGGGATACTAACTTCCCACACCTCACCCAGAGTAAGGGTAAGGGATACTAACTTCCCACACACCTCACTCAGAGTAAGGATAAGGGATACTAACTTCCCACACCTCACTCAGAGTAAGGGTGAGGGATACTATCTTCCCACAATCTCACCCAGTGTAAGGGTACGGGATACTAACACTTCTCCACCCCTCACTCAGGGTAAGGGTAAGGGATACTAATTTCCCACATCTCACCCAGTGTAAGGGTAAGGGATACTAACTTCCCACACCTCACCCAGAGTAAGGGTAAGGGATTCTTACTTCCCATACCTCACCCAGTGTAAGGGGAAGTGGAATACTGACTTCCCACATCTCACTCCGTGTAAGGGTAAGGGATACTAACTTCCCACACACCCTCACTCATAGTAAGGGTAAGGGATACTAACTTTCCACACCTCACCCAGTGTAAGGGTAACGGATACTAACTTCCCATATCTCACCCAGAGTAAGGGTAAGGGATACTAACTTCCCACACCTCACCCAGAGTAAGAGTAAGGGATAATAACTTCCGAAACCTCACCCAGAGTAGGGGTAAGGGATACTAACTTCCCACACCTCGTCCAGAGTAAGGGTAAGGGATACTAACTTCCCACACCTCACCCAGATCAAAGGTAAGGGATACTAACTTCCCACACCTCACCCAGAGTAAGGGTAAGGGATACTTACTTCCCACACCTCACCCAGATTAAGGGTAAGGGATACTAACTTTCCATACCTCACTCAGAGTATGAGTAAGGGATACTAACTTCCCATACCTCACCCAGAGTAAGGATAAGGGATACTGATTTCCCACACCTCACCCAGAGTAAGGGTAAGGGATACTAACTTCCCACAACTCACCCAGAGTAAGGGTAAGGATACTAACTTCCCACACCTCATTCATAGTAAGGATAAGGGATACTAACTTCCCACACCTCATTCAGAGTAAGGGTAAGGGATACTAACTTCCCTAACCTCACTCAGAGTAAGGATAAGGGATACTAACTTCCCAAACCTCACCCAGAGTAAGGGTAAGGGATACTAACTTCCCAAACCTCACCCAGAGTAAGGATAAGGGATACTAACTTCCCACACATCACTCAGAGTAAGGATAAGGGATACTAACCACCCACACCTCACTCAGAGTAAGAATAAGGGATACTAACTTCCCACACTTCACCCAGAGTAACGGTAAGGGATACTAACTTCCCACATCTCACTCAGAGTAAGGGTAAGGCATACTAACTTCCCACACCTCACTCAGAGTAAGGGTAAGGGATACTAACTTCCCACACCTCACCCAGAGTAAGGGTAAGGGATACTAACTTCCCACACCTCACCCAGAGTAAGGGTAAGGGATACAAACTTCCCACACCTCACTTAGAGTAAGGGAAAGCGATACTAACTTCCCACACCTCACCCAGAGTAAGGGTAAGGGATACTAACTTCCCATACCTCACTCAGTGTAAGGGTAAGGGATACTAACTTCCCACACCTCACCCAGAGTAAGGGTAAGGGATACTAACTTCCCACACCTCACTCAGAGTAAGGGTAAGGGATACTAACTTCCCATACCTCACTCAGTGTAAGGGTAAGGGATACTAACTTCCCACACCTCACCAATAGTAAGGGTAAGGGATACTAACTTCCCACACCTCACTCAGAGTAAGGGTAAGGGATACTAATTTCCCACACCTCACCCAGAGTAAGGTAAGGGATATTAACTTCTCACACCTCACTCAGAGTAAGGGTAAGGGATATTTACTTCCCACACCTCACTCAGAGTAAGGGTACGGATACTAACCTCCCACACCTCACTCAGAGTAAGGGTAAGGGATACTAATTTCCCACACTTCACTCAGTGTAAGGGTAAGGGAGTATTAACTTCCCACACCTCACTCAGAGTAAGGGTAAGGGATACTAACTTCCCACACCTCACTCAGAGTAAGGGTAAGGGATACTAACTTCCCACACCTCACCCAGAGTAAGGGTTATAGATACTAACTCAGAGTAGGGGTAAGGGATACTAACTTCCCACACCTCACTCAGAGTAAGGGTAAGGGATACTAACTTCCCACACATCACTCAGTGTAAGGATAAGGGATACTAACTTCCCACATCTCACTCGGAGTAAGGATGAGGGATACTAACTTCCCACACCTCACCCAGAGTAAGGGTAAGGGATACTAACTTCCCACACCTCACCCAGAGTAAGGGTAAGGGATACTAACTTCCCACACCTCACTCAGAGTAAGGATAAGGGATACTAACTTCCCACACCTCACTCAGAGTAAGGGTGAGGGATACTATCTTCCCACATCTCACCCAGTGTAAGGGTACGGGATACTAACTTCTCACACCTCACTCAGGGTAAGGGTAAGGGATACTAATTTCCCACATCTCACCCAATGTAAGGGTAAGGGATACTAACTTCCCACACCTCACCCAGAGTAAGGGTAAGGGATACTTACTTCCCATACCTCACCCAGTGTGAGGGTAAGGGATACTGACTTCCCACATCTCACTCCGTGTAAGGGTAAGGGATACTAACGTCCACACCTCACTCGGAGTAGGGGTAAGGGATACTAACTTCCCACACCACACTCATAGTAAGGGTAAGGGATACTAACTTCCCACACCTCACCCAGTGTAAGGGTAACGGATACTAACTTCCCATATCTCACCCAGAGTAAGGGTAAGGGATACTAACTTCCCACACCTCACCCAGAGTAAGGGTAAGGGATACTAACTTCCCACACCTCGTCCAGAGTAAGGGTAAGGGATACTAACTTCCCACACCTCACTCAGTGTAAGGGTAAGGGATACTAACTTCCCACACCTCACCCAGAGTAAGGGTAAGGGATACGTACTTCCCACACCTCACCAAGATTAAGGGTAAGGGATACTAACTTCCCATACCTCACCCAGAGTAAGGATAAGGGATACTAACTTCCCACACCTCACCCAGAGTAAGGGTAAGGGATACTAACTTCCCACACCTCATCCAGAGTAAAGGTAAGGGATACTAACTTCCCACACCTCACCCAGTGTAAGGGTAAGTGATACGAACTTCGCAAACCTCACCCAGAGTAAGGGTAAGGGATACTAACTTCCCACACCTCACCCAGAGTAAGGGTAAGGGATACTAACTTCCCACACATCACTCAGTGTAAGGATAAGGGATACTTACTTCCCATACCTCACCCAGTGTGAGGGTAAGGGATACTGACTTCCCACATCTCACTCCGTGTAAGGGTAAGGGATACTAACGTCCACACCTCACTCGGAGTAGGGGTAAGGGATACTAACTTCCCACACCTCACTCATAGTAAGGGTAAGGGATACTAACTTCCCACACCTCACCCAGTGTAAGGGTAACGGATACTAACTTCCCATATCTCACCCAGAGTAAGGGTAAGGGATACTAATTTCCCACACCTCACCCAGAGTAAGGGTAAGGGATACTAACTTCCCACACCTCGTCCAGAGTAAGGGTAAGGGATACTAACTTCCCACACCTCACTCAGTGTAAGGGTAAGGGATACTAACTTCCCACACCTCACCCAGAGTAAGGGTAAGGGATACGTACTTCCCACACCTCACCAAGATTAAGGGTAAGGGATACTAACTTCCCATACCTCACCCAGAGTAAGGATAAGGGATACTAACTTCCCACACCTCACCCAGAGTAAGGGTAAGGGATACTAACTTCCCACACCTCATCCAGAGTAAAGGTAAGGGATACTAACTTCCCACACCTCACCCAGTGTAAGGGTAAGTGATACGAACTTCGCAAACCTCACCCAGAGTAAGGGTAAGGGATACTAACTTCCCACACCTCACCCAGAGTAAGGGTAAGGGATACTAACTTCCCACACATCACTCAGTGTAAGGATAAGGGATACTAACTTCCCACACCTCACTCGGGGTACGGATGAGGGATACTAACTTCCTACACCTCACCCAGAGTAAGGGTAAGGGATACTAACTTCCCACACCTCACTCAGAGTAAGGATAAGGGATACTAACTTCCCACAGCTCACTCAGAGTAAGGGTGAGGGATACTATCTTCCCACATCTCACCCAGTGTAAGGGTACGGGATACTAACTTCTTACACCTCACTCAGGGTAAGGGTAAGGGATACTAATTTCCCACATCTCACCCAGTGTAAGGGTAAGGGATACTAACTTCCCACACCTCACCCAGAGTAAGGGTAAGGGATACTTACTTCCCATACCTCACCCAGTGTAAGGGTAAGGGATACTGACTTCCCACATCTCACTCCGTGTAAGGGTAAGGGATACTAACTTCCCACACCTCACTCATAGTAAGGGTAACGGATACTAACTTCCCATATCTCACCCAGAGTAAGGGTAAGGGATACTAACTTCCCACACCTCACCCAGAGTAAGAGTAAGGGATAATAACTTCCGACACCTCACCCAGAGTAGGGGTAAGGGATACTAACTTCCCACACCTCGTCCAGAGTAAGGGTAAGGGATACTAACTTCCCACACCTCACCCAGATTAAAGGTAAGGGATACTAACTTCCCACACCTCACCCAGAGTAAGGGTAAGGGATACTAACTTCCCACACCTCACCCAGATTAAGGGTAAGGGATACTAACTTTCCATACCTCACTCAGAGTATGAGTAAGGGATTCTAACTTCCCATACCTCACCCAGAGTAAGGATAAGGGATACTAACTTCCCACACCTCACCCAGAGTAAGGGTAAGGGATACTAACTCCCCACACCTCACCCAGAGTAAAGGTAAGGGATACTAACTTCCCACACCTCACCCAGTGTAAGGGTAAGTGATACAAACTTCGCACACCTCACCCAGAGTAAGGGTAAGGGATACTAACTTCCCACACCTCATCCAGAGTAAGGGTAAGGGATACTAACTTCCCACACCTCACCCAGTGTAAGGGTAAGGGATACTAACTTCTCACACCTCACCCAGAGTAAGGGTAAGGGATACTAACTTCCCACACCTCACCCAGAGTAAGGGTAAGGGACTGATTTCCCACACGTCACCCAGATTAAGGGTAAGGGATACTAACTTCCCACACCCCACCCGGAGTAAAGGTAAGGGATACTAACTTCCCACACCTCACCCAGATTAAGGGTAAGGGATACTAACTTTCCATACCTCACTCAGAGTATGAGTAAGGGATACTAACTTCCCATACCTCACTCAGAGTAAGGGTAAGGGATACTAACTTCCCATATCTCACTCAGTGTAAGGGTAAGGGATACTAACTTCCCACACCTCACCCAGATTATGGGTAAGGGATACTAACTTTCCATACCTCACTCAGAGTAAGAGTAAGGGATACTAACTTCCCATACCTCACTCAGAGTAAGGGTAAGGGATACTTACGTCCCACACCTCACCCAGAGTAAAGGTAAGGGATACTAACTTCCCACACCTCACCCAGTGTAAGGGTAAGGGATACTAACTTCGCACACCTCACCCAGAGTAAGGGTAAGGGATACTAACTTCCCCCACCTCACCCAGAGTAAGGGTAAGGGATACTAACTTCCCACACCTCACCCAGTGTAAGGGTAAGGGATACTAACTTCCCACACTTCACCCAAAGTAAGGGTAAGGGATACTAATTTCCCACACCTCACCCAGAGTAAGGGTAAGGGACTGACTTCCCACACCTCACCCAGATTAAGGGTAAGGGATACTAACTTCCCACACCCCACCCAGAGTAAAGGTAAGGGATACTAACTTCCCACACCTCACCCAGATTAAGGGTAAGGGATACTAACTTTCCATGCCTCACTCAGAGTATGAGTAAGGGATACTAACTACCCATACCTCACTGAGAGTAAGGGTAAGGGATACTAACTTCCCATACCTCACTCAGTGTAAGGGAAAGGGATACTAACTTCCCACACCTCACCCAGAGTAAGGGTAAGGGATACTAACTTCCCACACCTCACCCACAGTAAGGGTAAGGGATACTAACTTCCCACACCTCACCCAGAGTAAGGGTAAGGGATACTAACTTCCCACTCCTGACCTAGAGTAAGGGTAAGGGACTGACTTCCCACACCTCACCCAGAGTAAGGGTAAGGGATACTAACTTCCACACCTCACTCAGAGTATGAGTAAGGGATACTAACTTTCCATACGTCACTCAGAGTAAGGGTAAGGGATACTAACTTCCCATACCTCACTCAGTGTAAGGGTAAGGGATACTAACTTCCCACACCTCACCCAGAGTAAGGGTAAGGGATACTAACTTCCCACACCTCACCCAGAGTAAGGGTAAGGGACTGACTTCCCACACCTCACCCAGAGTAAGGGTAAGTGATACCAACTTCCACACCTCCTCAGAGTAAGGGTAAGGGATACTAACTTCCCACACCTGACCCAGAGTAAGGGTAAAGAATACTGACTTGCCACACCTCACCCAGAGTAAGGGTAAGGGACTGACTTCCCACACCTCAACCAGAGTAAGGGTAAGGGATACCTACTTCCCGCACCTCACTCAGTGTAAGGGTAAGAGTTACTAACTTCCCACACCTTACGAACTTAGTCCCTACCTGTTTTCCCACCTTGGAGACGGACGTGATAACGTATCTCAGCGTCATGTCATAAGTTCTATAGTTACCTTTCTTTGGGTGCGTCCGCCTCGCATGCGGGAGGTCTTGGGTTAAATTTCAACTATTTCACACGAAGTGGTACAAGTAGCGCCCTTGCTTTACGTTCAGCATATACAGAGTAGTTATTATGACTGATTGGTAAATGGTACTGGGTCAATACAGTGTAATGCTCGATAAATGTAAGATTGCCGTGTCTTCTTTTCAGTGTCGTAGCTGTCACTGAACTGATGCGGAGGCACTATGGGGTTATTGAGGACGAAGAGGGACCCAGTTGTAAAACAGAATGCTTTAACATGGGTTTGAATGTGGCCTCCATGGCTGGGATAGTAAAGACGCTGCGTCTAAAACTGTCTCGGCTCTCATCGCTTCGGGGTCGAATCCCAATGGGAGCTTGACTTTTAAGTGAGAAAGTGTCGATTCTTATGAAATGCGGAGGTATATAGTACTGGTTCTACCCAGGAAAAGCCTCTACCACAAAGCAATCGATCGTCATATATGGCCTAACATGTGCTAAAAATATAACGTAAAACAGCATTGAAACAAACAAACAAATGTCAAAGATGTGTAGTCATGTGCCGACAGCTACGCCTCTGCTTGCAATATCTCTTTTCCATTATCACCATGGACCTTCCGTATTTGATGCACTAGGTCGACATAATATCAAGCGTTCTCTCTACATTATACGGGAATTGTTATCTTTATCGAAGTTTCTTCTCTTTTTTTTTACCTCAACGGACATTCAATCACCAAAATGTAAACTTCTTTACCAAATAGGGGAGCTACGTGGATTTATATGTAGCAGGTAGCATACAAATGTACAAACAGGTGGCAAACCAGGTGTTTCGTGATAAACAGTCGTAAACTCTCATAATCTACACTTATATACTCAACATCATACCGCAACAGGTCAACACTGAAATGTCTGTTGACTGTTTGTTAATTGTCCGTGAAATAAATATGTTAAAATATACGCTTGCTCTTACGATTGCCACGTGTTTCACATTTCTCAAAATCATCGTGTGAATGGCGTTTTGTTAAGTTTATTTACTATACAACAGTATGCCATATGTGTTGTTCAACCATTGCAGCACAGGAGGTAGCCCCACAATGGCGGACAGTAAATAATTCTCCTTTCTTTTTGTAATAAACGGCAGTTTCACTATTTAGTGTAACAAGGAGCAGAGAGAAGCTTTGACGTCGGAGCAAGGAGAAGAGAGAAGTTTTGACGTCGGAGCATGGATCAAAAAGAGAAGCTTTGACGTCGTAGCAAGGAGCAGGGAGAGGCTATGACGTCGGAGCAAGGAACAGAGAGAAACTTTGACGTCGGAGCAAGGATAAGAGAGAAGCTTTGACGTCGTAGCAAGGAGCAGGGACCAACAATCAGATATAAATTCTGACGACGGAAACAGCGTAATGACCAGAGATTGACGTTTCTGTATTACAACGAGTAGTACAAGCGTTGCGAAGCAAGTTAAATAGTGTTGCTGTACTTGTAGAAATAAAGCAGAATTTGAATGCCATTTAATTTTAAAATGAAATTCTTGTAAACACATCCAATCTAACAGAAATAAAGCAGAATTTGAATGCCATTTAATTTTAAAATGAAATTCTTGTAAACACAACCAATCTAACAGGTAAATAACGTCATAGACAAAATAAAAAATAAATTGAAATGCCGATGTCTCTTCGAAGCTTGGACGTTTACAACAGCAATTACATTACAACACTATTTATAAGTATTGAATAACAAAAAAAGCACACACAAAACAGCAAGGTCGTATATTCAGAATAACTTATTCAGTCACCCCTGCAATAGTTTAAGCACCACTTCTGGAAATGGAATTGGAAGTAAAAAGTTGCAAAACGTACCAAGAAACCGATTTTGGGTTCATCAAAAAAACAGCTTTATTAAAAATTAATGCTGTGATTTAGACGCGGATCTAGAGGAAATATTTGTGAAAGGTACGCATTTTGCACTCTAGATGCAGTAAATTAAACATAGTATTTGAGGTTTGTTTGTGTGTGTGAGTTTTTGCTAGTCATGTGTTTTTCAAACGTTGCGCAACCCTCCCCATTCCTAATCTGGAATCCTGAAACCGTCTCTGGCATAAATGAGACAAAAAGTGAAGAATTAAAAAAAATGCACCTCCAGAAAATGGGATGGTTTTAAATATCATTACATATTGTTGTACTCAGGATTGGTTAAATTGTATGTTTGCACTTTTTATTTTAAATTGTGTCTGCAAAATTCCTCAGAAACTTTGACGCAAGCACCTCATATGCATGATAGTAGAATGTCATTCCAATGGCTTTTCAAATATTTCTAGAAACGCAGTAACAAAACGGAATGCAATCAGATTCATACATCATCCATTTGTACTTGGTGAAATATTGGGTTGTCTACCTCATATTGTTTCTGGAATGGAAATTACTTATAGAGCACTAGAACACCTGGTTGAAGATAGACATCGATAAAACAGAAATAACATTACATTTAACTACTTGCAATCGCTGATTATTTTCAAATAAAGTATAACTGGAGATGGCGGATATTATTTATGAGCTTTCATAAAACGGTTTTAGGATACCTTGTGTAAGGTGGCTATGAGAACGAGATTTGTGTAAGGTGGTTATGAGAAGAACGAGATTTGTGTAAGGTGGTTATGAGAACGAGATTTGTGTAAGGTAGTTGTGAGAACGAGATTTGTGTAAGGTGGTTATGAGAAGAACGAGATTTGTGTAAGGTGGTTATGATTTGAGTAAGGTAGTTGTGAGAACGAGATTTGTGTAAGGTGATTATGAGAACGAGATTTGTGTAAGGTGGTTATGAGAATTTGTGTAAGATGGTTATGAGAACGAGATTTGTGTAAGGTAGTTGTGAGAAGAACGAGATTTGTGTAACGTGGTTGTGAGATCGAGAATTGTATGAGGTGGTTATGGAAAGAACGAGATTTGTATAAGTTGGTTATGAGAAGAACGAGATTTGTATAAGGTGGTTATGAGAAGAACGAGATTTGTATAAGGTGGTTATGAGAAGAACGAGATGTGTGTAATGTGGTTGTGAGAACGAGCTTTGTGTGAGGTGGTTATGAGAATAACGAGATATGTGTGAGGTGGTTATGAGAAGAATGAGATTTATGTAAGGAGGTTGTGAGAACGAGAATTGTATGAGGTGGTTATGAGAAGAACGAGATTTGTGTAAGGTGGTTATGAGAACGAGATTTGTGTAAGGTAGTTGTGAGAACGAGATTTGTGTAAGGTGGTTATGAGAAGAACGAGATTTGTGTAAGGTGGTTATGATTTGTGTAAGGTAGTTGTGAGAACGAGATTTGTGTAAGGTGATTATGAGAACGAGATTTGTGTAAGGTGGTTATGAGAATTTGTGTAAGATGGTTATGAGAACGAGATTTGTGTAAGGTAGTTGTGAGAAGAACGAGATTTGTGTAAGGTGGTTGTGAGATCGAGAATTGTTTGAGGTGGTTATGAGAAGAACGAGATTTGTATAAGTTGGTTATGAGAAGAACGAGATTTGTATAAGGTGGTTATGAGAAGAACGAGATTTGTATAAGGTGGTTATGAGAAGAACGAGATTTGTGTAATGTGGTTGTGAGAACGAGCTTTGTGTGAGGTGGTTATGAGAATAACGAGATATGTGTGAGGTGGTTATGAGAAGAACAAGATTTATGTAAGGAGGTTGTGAGAACGAGAATTGTATGAGGTGGTTATGAGAAGAACGAGATTTGTATAGGGTGGTTATGAGAAGAACGAGATTTGTGTAAAGTGGTTATGAGAAGAACGAGATTTGTGTAAGGTGGTTATGAGAGGAACGATATTTGTGTAAGGTGGTTATGAGAAGAACGAGATTTGTGTAAGGTGGTTATGAGAAGAACGAGATTTGTGTAAGGTAGTTATGAGAAGAACGAGATGTATGTAATGTGGTTGTGAGAACGAGCTTTGTGTGAGGTGGTTATGAGAAGAACGAGATTTGTGTGAGGTGGTTATGAGAAGAACGAGATTTATGTAAGGTGGTTATGAGAAGAACGAGATTTGTGAAAGGTGGTTATGAGAAGAACGAGATGTGTGTAAGGTGGTTATGAGTAGAACGAGATTTGTGTTAGGTGGTTATGAGAAGAACGAGTTTTGTGTAAGGTGGTTACAATTATGAGAATAACGAGATTTGTGTACGGTGGTACTATATTTGTGTAAGGTAGTTATGAGAAGGACGAGATTTGTGTAAGGTGGTTATGAGAAGAACGAGATTTATGTAAGGTGGTTGTGGCAAAGACAAGATTTGTGTAAGGTGGTTGTTGGAAGAACGAGATTTGTGTAATATGATTGTGGCAAAGACAAGATTTGTGTAAGGTGGTTGTGAGAAAAACGATATTTGTGTAAATGGTTATGAGAAGAACGAGATTTGTGTATGGTGGTTTATGAGAAGAACGAGATTTGTGGGAATGGCAAGATTTGGATAAGGTGGTTGTGGGAAAGACACGATTTGGGTAAGGTGGTTGTGAGAAGAACGAGATTTGTGTAAGGTGGTTATGAGAAGAACGAGATTTGTGTAATGCTGTTGTGGCAAAGACAATATTTGTGTAAGGTGGTTGTGGGAAAGACAAAATGTGTTTAAGATGGTTGTGAGAAGAACGAGATTTGTGTAACGTGGTTATGATAAGAACGAGATTTATGTATGGTGGTTACGAGAAGAACGAGATTTGTGTAAGGTGGTTATGAGAAGAACGAAATTTGTGTAAGGTACAACACAAGGCAGTTCCCAGTCCTTACATAATTACATACCATTGCAGTTCTCCCTCCTTACACAACCTACAGTCATAGATTAAGGCAGTTCTTACTCCTTACACAATCACACATGATGGCATGTACCACTCCTTGCACAACTCACAGTCACAGTCGATGCAGTTTCTATTTCTTACACAACTTACAATCATAGATCAAAGCAATTCCCACTCCTTACACAATCACAAATCAAGCCATTTCCCACTTCTTACGCACGGACGCATGGACGGACGGACGGACGGACGCACGCACACACACACACACACACACTCACAAGGCAGTTTTCACTCTTTACACAATCACAAATCAAACTATTTCCCACTCCTTACAAAATCATACGTCATTGCAGTTCCCGCTTCTTATAAAGCTTACAATCACATGTCAATCCAGTTCCCACTTTTTACACAATCACATATCAAAGCAGTTCCCACTTCTTACACAATCACACATCAACCAGTTCCCACTTCTTACACAAACACACACCAAGACAGTTCTCAATCTTTACACAAGCACATATCAAGGCAGTTCCAACTCCTTACACAATCATATATCAAGGCAGTTCTCACTCCTTACAAAATCACAACTCAAGGCTATTTTCACTTCTTACACAACTAACAGTCACATTTCAAGGCAGTTGCCACTCCTTATACAACTTACAATCACATATCATGACTCACCCCTTACACAACTTATAGTCGCATATCATGGCAGTTTTCATTCTTTACACAACTCACAGTCACATATCAATGCAGTTCTCACTCCTAAAACAACTTACAGTTACAGATCAAGGCAATTCCCACTCTTTACGCAATCACATATCAATGCAGTTTTCACCCCTACACACCTCATAATCATATATCAGGGCAGTTCTCACTCCTCACACAGCTCACTATATCAATGGAGTTCTCACTCTTTACTCAACTTACAGTAACATATCAAGGTAGTTCTCACTCCTTACGCAACTCAGAGTCACATATCAGGGCAGTTCTCATTCCTTACACAACTCACAGTCACATATCAGGGCAGTTCTCATTCCTTACATAACTCACAGCCACATATCAAGGCAGTTCTCACTCCTTACACATCTAACAGACAAAGATCAGGACAGTCATCACTCCTGACACAACTTACAGTCACATATCAAGGCAGTTCCCACTCCTTACACAATCACATATCAAGGCAGTTCCCACTCCTTACACAATCACATATCAAGGCAATTCCCACTCCTTACACAATCACATATCAATGCAGTTCTCACTCCTTAAACAAGTCACGGTCACATATCAATGCAGCTCTTACTCCTTACACAATCACTGATCAAGGCTGTTCTCACTCCTTATACAACTCACATTCAAATATCAAGGCAGTTATCACGCCTTACACAACTTACAGTCACAGATCAATGCGGTTCCCACTCCTTACACAATCGCAGAATGATGTTTTCACTCCTTGCACAACTTACAATCACATATTAAGGCAGTTTTCACTCTTTACACAATCGCATATCAAGGCAGTTTTCACTCCTTACACAATCACATATCAAGGTAGTTTTCACTCTTTACACAATCGCATATCAAGGCTGTTCTCACTCCTTGCACAACTTACAATCACATATAAAGGCAGTTTTCACTCTTTACACAATCGAATATCACGGCAGTTCTCACTCTTTACACAATCACACATCAAGGCAGTTTTCACTCTTTACACAATCGCATATCATGGCTGTTCTCACTCCTTGCAACACTTACAATCACATATCAAGGCAGTTCTCACTCCTTACAAAACTCACAGTCACATATCAGGGCAGTTCTCATTCCTTACACAACTCACAGTCACATATCAAGGCAGTTCTCACCCCTTACAAAACTTACAATCACATATCAAGGCAGTTCTCACTCCTTACAAAACTTACAATCACATATCAAGGCAGTTCTCACTCCTTACAAAACTCACAGTCACATATCAGGGCAGTTCTCATTCCTTACACAACTCACAGTCACATATCAAGGCAGTTCTCACCCCTTACACATCTAACAGTCAAAGATCAGGGCAGTCATCACTCCTGACACAACTTACAGTCACATATCAAGGCAGTTCCCACTCCTTACACAATCACATATCAAGGCAGTTCTCACTCCTCACACAGCTCAATATATCAATGGAGTTCTCACTCTTTACTCAACTTACAGTAACATATCAAGGTAGTTCTCACTCCTTACACAACTCAGAGTCACATATCAGGGCAGTTCTCATTCCTTACACAACTCACAGTCACATATCAGGGCAGTTCTCATTCCTTACACAACTCACAGTCACATATCAAGGCAGTTCTCACTCCTTACACATCTAACAGACAAAGATCAGGACAGTCATCACTCCTGACACAACTTACAGTCACATATCAAGGCAGTTCCCACTCCTTACACAATCACATATCAAGGCAATTCCCACTCCTTACACAATCACATATCAAGGCAATTCCCACTCCTTACACAATCACATATCAAGGCAGTTCTCACTCCTTATACAAGTCACGGTCACATATCAATGCAGCTCTTACTCCTTACACAATCACTGATCAAGGCTGTTATCACTCCTTATACAACTCACATTCACATATCAAGGCAGTTATCACGCCTTACACAAATTACAGTCACAGATCAATGCGGTTCCCACTCCTTACACAATCGCAGAATGCTGTTTTCACTCCTTGCACAACTTACAATCACATATTAAGGCAGTTTTCACTCTTTACACAATCGCATATCAAGGCAGTTTTCACTCCTTACACAATCACATATCAAGGCAGTTTTCACTCTTTACACAATCGCATATCAAGGCTGTTCTCACTCCTTGCACAACTTACAATCACATATAAAGGCAGTTTTCACTCTTTACACAATCGAATATCAAGGCAGTTCTCACTCTTTACACAATCACACATCAAGGCAGTTTTCACTCTTTACACAATCGCATATCATGGCTGTTCTCACTCCTTGCACATCTTACAATCACATATCAAGGCAGTTCTCACTCCTTACAAAACTTACAATCACATATTAAGGCAGTTCTCACCCCTTACAAAACTTACAATCATATAGCAAGGCAGGTCCCATTCCTTACACAATCGCATATCATGACTCACTCCTTACAGAACTTACAATCACATAGCAAGGCAGTACTCACTCCTTACAAAACTTACAATCACATAGCAAGGCAGTTCCCATTCCATCAAGGCAGTTCTCACTCCTTACACAATCACATACCAAGGCAGTTCTCACTCCTTAAAAAATCACATAGCAAGGGCAGTTCCCATTCCATCAAGGCAGTTCTCACTCCTTACACAATCACATAGCAAGGGCAGTTCCCATTCCATCAAGGCAGTTCTCACTCCTTACACAATCACATAGCAAGGGCAGTTCCCATTCCATCAAGGCAGTTCTCACTCCTTACACAATCACATAGCAAGGGCAGTTCCCATTCCATCAAGGCAGTTCTCACTCCTTACACAATCACATAGCAAGGGCAGTTCCCATTCCATCAAGGCAGTTCTCACTCCTTACACAATCACATAGCAAGGGCAGTTCCCATTCCATCAAGGCAGTTCTCACTCCTTACACAATCACATAGCAAGGGCAGTTCCCATTCCATCAAGGCAGTTCTCACTCCTTACACAATCACATAGCAAGGGCAGTTCCCATTCCATCAAGGCAGTTCTCACTCCTTACACAACTTATATAATCACAGATCAGGGCAGTTTCAACACTACTGAATTCATTACACTAATTTATGTTTATTACATATGCTCTAACATGAGTGTTGGCATGTTGTAAGAAACCTAACCATTTAATGATAACCTGGTTGACTGAACCAGTGAAACATACCTTGTTTTTTCTTGATAATAACATGTAAACAACTCATCAGCATTTCAATTTGACAGTTTATGCGTATGTTGATACAACACGTGGTATATCAAAATTGTTTGACGAGCATTCAAATTTTGCCAAAAATATACTATGTATTATATTATAGTATGGAAATAAAAACTTATATTTCCTCAGGGTTATAATTATGTAATAAAAAGGTCATATACGGGCATATAATTCATATATATTATGTATGCATGTTTGTGCGTGCGTTGTAAATACCAGATACATATTCTTTCGGAGTGAAAAATCCTACATCTTTCTCGCAAATTCTTATTTCAAACAAACATTTGATATGGAATATCGAAGCAGAGCCAGTATCAGACTGCATATATGCTATTAAGACCATATGTTATTAACCCCAAGATAAATCATCCCCACGATATGAGACCACACAGTATGACAACCACACCGTATGGCAATCTGTATTAAATATAACCCGTTTCAAAAGAACTTGGATATCACAGTTACCGTACGGTTCACGTATTTCCAGTGTTATTTTATTTCTGAACAAATGAAGCTCTTATCGGCGACTTTAATTCCGATGATTTTCGTTCTAAAACCACAGATATACTCTTTTCAATTTGACATATTGTGCGCATGTTGTCACCGAATATAATATTACAAACTGATTGTTTATGATTATCTAAATAAAGTACGTGATTTTAATTTGTTACGTTTTATGTCTTCAATGTGCTTACAACTTTGATGGAATCGCAGATAACATACCGATATCGTAGATAACATACAGATATCGCAGATAACATACCGATATCGCAGATAACATACCGATATCATATTGATGCAATAGCAGATAACATAAAGATATCATATTCATACGTTGGGATTGCCTTGATCGAATGTATGAATGAAATATTTAATATGAAATGACCTGTTAGTAATGTGACAGCGACATATCTAGTAACCCGGTGTACCTCACTGATTTACGCAGTGGAGGTGCATTTGCTAATAGTCTAATATACTTAAAATGGATTTTTTTAAATCACAAAGTTATAACACAATCAACAATATCAAGTTATAATTGCGAGTTTGACTTTAAGGTAATCATCTTTGTAACACGTATGATAAAAACAAAACACGCATGTTCTTGTATAAAGATGCCTGTTCTTGTATAAAGATGCCTGTTCTTGTATAAAGATGCCTGTTCTTTTATAAAGAGGCCTGTTCTTGTATAAAGGTATACAGGAAGTAAAACACTTTGGTATTCCTGCCTGGTGTAGTCGAAAGAAATTCCCAACTATATAATCCCGATTTTTTTGGTGATAAAAGGCATTTTTGAGTATTTAAGGTGTATTTAAGGTGTATTTGTTCTGTCTCAAATGATTTGATTGCCTTGTTTGTGAGAGCTAAGTGGCTGTGTATTTTAACGTTTTGAAAGTGAAAGTAGAATACATGTGACAGGTGCCGAATGAATGCAGTTGTTCACGGTGTCAACAAAGATCAGAATGTTATTTTCTTAAATGCCACATGACCACTACTTTTCTAGAGAGGAAGGGCATATCATTATGAATATGTAAGTGAATCATTTTTTTAACTTCATTTTGACAAATGACAACTAGGAAGCTTGGAAAAGATTGTGCAGGGCTCAATCGGATTTTTTTTACTTCCTGTATAACTAAAGACGCCTGTTCTTGCATAACTATTCCTGTTCGTATAAAGAGAGGAATTTACTTGTATAAAGACGCCTGTTATTGTATAAAGAGACCTGTTTATTGATCTAGGTTCACGTCAAGGCGTTTTGTTAGTGTTTAATTTTTCAAAACAAAAACAACTACCAACCAAGCTCTTCCTGAATACAGTTGAAGAAAACGCTTTATTATGGTTTACACCATTATGCCAGTTGCCGCCTATATTTGAATATTGGTAAAGGTGACTTGTATGTAATAACCAGAGTAGCTTTGAGTTTGTTATTATTATGCAAAGTGTAACACACTTTTTGATTTGTCAAATAATGCATAACCTATTTTGGCGCCATTTACAAACATTTCATATAGGAGCATCCTGTTAATCTGCGATATTACTCGATCTTGTTGGCCGTACTTCTTTGAAATGTGTGTCCATTTAGGGAGTTGATGATCAAAATATAAAACTGTATATTCGTTTATTGTTGGGTTCATTTTTTTTCAAAATGAAAGTGTCCCACTGTACCATACTCCTGGTAAAATACTGGATGGTACAATCGGATACCTTAATACGCTCAATTCAAACTGGTAATTTCAAATGAAACATGTGCGGATGTAGGCTAGGGCGTTATGCTAGAGGTATCACTCTTACTTTAGCGCCTTCCAAAACAGTTAATATTAATTTAATTTATAAATTACTATATATCTAATAAATCTGAGTCAATCAATTTGAAACCATCGCCACACTTCCAGCCCCAGGAAAATGGAGGCAAATGATGGGTTGGGGCGTGTTTTTTATGTTTGTATATATAGAGGATCTTACATGAGTATTCATTATTATATTGAATTTATTAAACGAGTTGGCAAAAAGATATACATGTAATGCAAGGCCCTTGCCGAGCATTATATTATTTTTGCTGACGAGTTTAATAAATTCAATAATGAATGAGAACGAATGTTAGATTCTATTTATCACATAACTCACATATCGACTTTTATTGCATTTTTCCTGTCGCTAATATGTTGTTACCTTTATGGTATAGCGATGTTACCTTTAGTGTAGGTCAAAAATGGTGTTACCTTTAGTGCAGAAATTGTTACCTTTAGTGCAATTTATTTTATTACCTTTAGTGTATGTTGTTACTTTTAGTTCCAAAAGTGTTACCTTTAGTGCAGCAAGTTACCTTTAATGCAATTCTTACCTTTAGCGTTGTAACAAACGTATTTGCTGATTGTAAAGAGCGCACTTAGCGCTTTAAAGACACATTTCCCAACTGAATGTAGTCGTTGAAAAATCATGGATAGCATGCTTTTTAACTGCTTACTTCTCACTGACTGATTACCACAGAGACATTATATAGGCCCCATCAGAGTTTTTTTCTTTTCATTTACCATTACCTTAGTTTTTGATATAAAATATATTGTAACTAAAAACACTTGATTGTTTATTATGGGGGAGCATATAGTCGCCGCTTTTTCCGTCCGTCCGTGTGTACGTCCGTGCGTCCGTGCGTCACACTTTTTGTCCGGAGCATAACTCAGAAAGTATGCTTGATTAAAGTTCGTGTGAATGATTAGGACAATGAGACGGAGTGCAGTTCATAGGAACCATAACTCTAGCTTCACTACTTTTTTAATTATGTCCCTTTTTTGAAAAATCTTATCCGGAGCATAATAGAGTTCCGTACGGATTCATTTTGAATAAGGAAGCACTCACACTAAACATTACTTTTTTCTGTGTAACTTTCGGGATGCATCCATCGGTTCTACCGATTCTCTTGTTGTTATTATTAATATCAGAAAACAAACAACAACACACGAACTAGAATTGATAATTTTACTGCACCATATATTAATATTAGTTCCACCTATGGCCCATATGAGGTTGTCCATACGGAATTGGTAACCACTGTCTACACTTGTATTTTTGCAGAAGATTTTTTAAGATCTGTTAAATGAAACTGATAAGCCCCATTGCGGGGCATTTATGACCTCAGGTGCACCATTCGAACAAACTTATAATGATGCTTCACATAAACTTGGGGTCGTCCGTGGTCTAGTGGTCTCAGACTTGAAATCACATGTCCCTCACCGCTGTGGGTTCGATTCCCCATGGGGCCAGGACTGTTTAGTATGCGAGTATCAAGCTATCCAGCTTGCTTGCGGAACGTCGGTGGTTCTACTCAGGTGCGCGCCCGTGCACGAAAAAATGCCCGGGTTTGAACCTGGGGTCTTCCTCCACCAATAAAAAGCTGGAATGTCACCAAATGACCTTAGCTGTTGGTTTGGTTGAATTCCGACAAGCGGTTTCTCAAAAAAAAGTCGTCAGAAGCAAAAGATAACGACGACGACGGACGGACGACGGACGAAGAGTGATTCCAAACCTTCGGCTCAGGTGATCAAAAACACTGACAGATGAGAACGATTTTTGAATTTTGAAGTCCCGATGAGTTTCTTGCATTTGAGATTTACTAAAACATGGCAGAGAAGTAACTGATAATAGAGTATATTGTGCTAAAAATATAAAAACTATTAATTGTTAACACGGGTCTTTTAAGAAAATCCATCTATACATAGTTGTTTTAACATACAAGTGCACATAAAATGCAAAATGGTTATAATTTTTACTACATTATTATACACTCTTTATGGGACGGGCCTCATCCTTTGACAAAAAAAAATATCTCCATTTCCTGGTGCAAATGTATTTCTAACAACGATTTACAGTTACCTATAGAAATTCTCTCCCCCATGAAATGTGTCTTTAATGCTTCTTCCTGCCAAGTGTTGCATACTGAGACAACTTATGAATCATTTATACATGTAAACTACATCTGGCGCAAATATATTTTGCACAAATTAATGAAAAAAAGGCTGAAACATCTCTCACACATGAGAAAACAATTAATTTATAATTATGTTTTTCGCTGAAATAGTGTAGTGGGCCTTAGCGAAAACGTTTGTGGTCTTTAGCGACAAATTGTTTTTGTGGACTTTAGCGGAAATATGTGTGGACTATAGCGGAGCTGTGAACTTCAGCGGAAATTTATGTGGACTTCAGCGGAGTTGTGGTCTAAAGTGGAGCTTTAGACCGGATATATGGCAGTAGGAAACTATTATCCATATAAATGGTAAATAAACTGTATGCTAGCTTCCCGCGTCTGTGTTCTGTACGTGCACAGCACCATGTACCATATCTGGATATGTTAATGAGCTAAAGAAGTTGCAGTTTGATAGAGATAGCATACACAACACAGAAAGGTACGATAGTCCACGGACAGTACATAGAACATGTATATAGTATGTCTTTCTTGCAAAAGGCCACCGTCACTACTGGAAACAAGAGGTCCAAGGGCCTCAAGACGATTATTTTTGAAGAGTTTCCAGTATAACTACGTAAAACGGTGACGCCCAGTTTGTTGCCAAAGATGTCTGTAAGAGGTCATCCGGTTCAGACAATTGTGAAAACTAGGGCAATTCGGCTACGTTCGGAATCATACCTTGTGTGTATATAGGCGGATCTATAAATCAAAATATTGATGTTTTGTTAGCCGGAAGGCAATGGGACAGAAAATAGTACACTGTTGCTATATAACCGTTAGCCACACTGTTGATGTATGATTTGTTGTCACAAAATGTCACGGGTAGAGCGTACTGGTCGTATATAGCTCTTGTATCGGTTACACCCAAAATCTATTGTTCGAGTTGAAACAATTTCACCATATTCATGATCTATTCATGTAACACGTAAAAGCGTGCACATTTTAAGTGGCCGCCAGAGAGGCCGTGTCATAAGTTTAGTTTTGTGCTAATGCATGTAAACGTATAGGTAAATTTTCCTTAAACGGCAAAATTGTATAAGGGGCCTCTCGTGTTGATTCAATACTGTAGATTTAGCCACGTTTGTCACGGACTGAACGGGGGAAATAATGATTTGGGCGTAATGTTTGCTATAAATGCCATTGTCTTCTAGCTATCGCCGGGATAATCGATAGTACTTTGTTGGAACAGAGATTGGACGGCAAATTTCACAGGCAACATGTGGTTAGTAGTTTTATTAAACTTTTATCGTATATTTGTATTCAGTGGGCGGCGCCATCTTGTTTGGCGGTTACGACATCCGGTTAGCATTGATGTTTCTCAAACATAACTTTAGACTAGCATATGATTTTGAAGTTACTATATTAGATGTAATTATTGTAATTGATCATTAATTGTAATACACGATTGTTAACATTAGTTAACAATGAGATGAGTGACAAGAATAAATGCGTGCATGCATAACTCAGTGAGTGTAATATATGAGTAATTTGATCATGTTTATATTACATGTATTAAGGGCATTGATTAACAGCGACGTACATAGCGTATACATGGCGTTGTAGAATATGTATACATTGCTACTCATCATTAGTACAGCTTACATATATTGATTGAATAATGATTTGTTTGGGTAATGGTAATTATGCAAGATTGTTATGTTTGTCAACCGACATCTAAAACGTATGTATAATTACAGCCTAAGCCATCCAGGATCCTGTGACATTTGTGTTGCATGTTTGTTATATTACAATATATATAGATGAAGGTTTTATCACCGCTTGCATATACATTAAATGTAGAAGGAGCAAATGGCTAAATGGCATTGCAAAACGTTGATGTTAACATTGATTTTGAATGCAAATTCCATTTGGCGGGAATCTTAGGCGACGCCATGCTTGTATGACGAAAGCAATATGGATTCCTTCTAGAATGCTTCTATGCAATCTCTCCCAGAGGCCATTACACTGATCTCTGTCAACGTCTGCGATCACATGATAATTTGTCACATGACCATAGCTAAAATATCAAAATGGCGAACAGAATTTCAACACCGTGACACCACCAACTATCTGCTGCTCACTGATATGTAAACAGACGAAAGAAATACGACTTATTTTCTACATTTTGATATATATTTTAAGTTTATAGTAATTTAATTTGAGGTGGGCTGTTAAAAGCTATGTGATACTGGAAAGTGCTGGTAAGCAAAATGCTGTACTGTAACCCTATGGCAACGATTTGGTGGTGCGTATTTTGAATATTTGACGGCGCGAATGATATGCCAAAGTACAAATCTTTATTATACCGCAATATAATGCTGAGCATAATTTACTGTATATGTAAAACATTCAAGCCGAAAAATTGTTTTCTTCTGAATTTAAACCTTTAGAGTTAATTCAGAAAAACATTAGTGCAATCAAGAAAATCTGCGTTTCCTTCGCGTTTCATCGTTTGCCAAGCTTCTTGGTATTTGATGAGACGTTGACAGAGGTGTATGTATATGCAAGGAACGGAAACACTGGGTCCATGAAGTAATCGAGATGTTGCGAATGCCGGTTCAGACATTTGGCGATAGACCATACTTCGGACAAGTTGTATAGTTAAATAATAACTGCACATCAAGGGTAATATGAACAAACACATTGATGCTTCTTTGCAGATAACAATGATACTTGACATTTGTCAATTCAGATATAATTGACAATAATTGTTACACGAGTCATGTTAATCAGTACTGTAGAGCGTCCTCATTCCCTCTTTGACGTCATGCATTGTAAAGGGCTCGGTCCCTACAGCATATTAGCGATAGTCGTATTCCATCTAGTCAACCACACCTTGAGCTGTGACATCTGTTTTTTACATCAGGATTCTTACACATGGGAAAATGTTTAAGTTCTCGTTACAAATATTTTACAGACAATTAAATATGGTGGTAAGAAAAACTATCATACCCACACATGCATCGTATGAACTGACAGATATCTGTATATTTCTTCGTGAGAGGTCTCTCATTTCCTTAACGTACTAAACATTCTATACATGCTAAACGGGTCTGCATAATGGCAGGTCCTCATGCATGATATAAACAATAGTAAATATGTCGTAATACTACATAATGGAATATGTCGTCAGCATAAATATGTACAATAGTACTGCATAATGGAATATGTCGTCAGCATAAATATGTACAATAGTACTACATAATGGAATATGTCGTCAACATCGATATAAATAATAATACTTCATTCTATGTTGTCAACATTGATATGTTCAATAGTAAAACATAATGGAATATGTCGTCAACATCGATATAAATAATAATACTTCATTCTATGTTGTCAACATTGATATGTACAATAGTAAAACATAATGGAATATGTCGTCAACATCGATATAAATAATAATACTTCATTCTATGTTGTCAACATTGATATGTACAATAGTAAAACATAATGGAATATGTCGTCAACATCGATATAAATAATA
>JAWPHD010005991.1:37500-152368 GCA_037043455.1 Cyrtodaria siliqua
TACACGCATGTTCGTCTTCTGCGGTATAACGGTTCATGTATTACATGCATGTTCGTCTTCTGCAGTATAATGGTACTTGTATTACACGCATGTTCGCCTTCTGTTGTATAACGGTACATGTATTACACGCATGTTCGTCTTCTGCGGTATAACGGTTCATGTATTACACGCATGTTCGTCTACTACAATTCTACAATATAACAGTTCATATTTGCGTGCGTGCGTGCGTGCGAGCGAGCGCGCGCGCACGTGCATGTATATATTTAAGTATGATTATAGTGTTGATGTTGTTGATGTTGCTGCTGTTGTTGTTGTTGTGGCTGCTGTTGTTACTGTTGTTTTGGTTAAGAATATAATAACATTATTAACTGATTTGCAAAGCATCATTTAAAAACAAAAAACGGTACACCAACCATCATATAGTACGAGTCCTAGATTTCCGTCAGTCTGCTTTAGTGATTAGTGGTCCGCTAAAGGCTTGTCTGTCACGTTTTGAGCGGTGCATCATCCTTCGCAGTGTCGGTGGGCTGCTGTATCTCTGAGTGGGAACATTTAGACATCTCCGCTCATCTCCCGGTCTTGAACACATCATTCAATAACATGTGTTTTGTAATCGTTATCGCAACTGTTCTGCTGTATTTTATCTCATTTCGAAAGTTGAACCACACCAATGATCTTGAAATTGTCTGTGATCGTTCTGAGTAATTGTTGTGTTGTTTTTAAATATGCGAGATGAGTTCATACGTGTATAGGGTGATATGTACATAGAAAATGTTATAGTTATTGTGTACTATTGTTACAGTTGCCATTGTTGTGTTGTGGATACTAAAAAGTGTAATGTTTGTGTTATGGCTGAATTACAAAGTAAATGTTGTGTTGTTGTAGACGTTACAGAGTTGAAAATGTTGTTTTCTTGTAGACGTTAAGGAGTTGTAAACGTTGTGTTGTTGTGTTGTTGTGTTGTTGTAGACGTTACATAGTTGTACATGTTGTGTTGTTGTAGATATTACAGAGTTGCAAATGTTGTGTTGTTGTAGACGTTACAGAGTTGTAAATGTTGTGTTGTTGTGTTGTAGACGTTACAGAGTTGTAAATGTTGTGTTGTTGTAGACGTTACATAGTTGTACGTGTTGTGTTGTAGACGTTACATAGTTGTACATGTTGCGTTGTTGTAGACGTTACGGAGTTGTAAATGTTGTGTTTTTGTGTTGTTGTAGACGTTACAGAGTTGTAAATGTTGTGTTGTTGTGTTTTAGACGTTACAGAGTTGTAAATTTTGTGTTGTAGACGTTACACAGTTGTAAATGTTGTGTTGTTGTAGACGTTATATAATTGTAAATGTTGTTTTGTTGTAGACGTTAAGGAGTTGTAAACGTTGTGTTGTTGTGTTGTTGTGTTGTTGTAGACGTTACATAGTTGTACATGTTGTGTTGTTGTAGACGTTACCGATTTGTAAATGTTGTGTTGTTATGTTTTAGACGTTACATAGTTGTAAATGTTGTGTTGTTGTAGACGTATAGGAGTTGTAAATGTTGTATTATTGCGTTATTGTAGACGTTACATAGTTGTACATGTTGTATTGTAGACGTTACAGAGTCAATGTTGTGTTGTTGTGTTGTTGTAGACGTTACATAGTTGTAAATGTTGTGTTGTTGTGTTTTAGACGTTACAGAGTTGTAAATGTTGTGTTGTAGACGTTACACAGTTGTAAATGTTGTGTTGTTGTGCTGTAGACGTTACAGAGTTGTAAATGTTGTGTTGTGTTTTAGACGTTACATAGTTGTAAATGTTGTGTTGTTGTAGACGTTACGGAGTTGTAAATGTTGTGTTGTTGTAGACGTTACATAATTGTAAATGTTGTTTTGTTGTAGACGTTAAGGAGTTGTAAACGTTGTGGTGTTGTGTTGTTGTGTTGTTGTGTTGTTGTAGACGTTACATAGTTGTACATGTTGTGTTGTTGTAGACGTTACAGAATTGTAAATGTTGTGTTGTTGTAGACGTTACATAGTTGTAAATGTTGTGTTGTTTTAGACGTTACAGAATTGTAAATGTTGTGTTGTTGTAGACGTTACATAATTGTAAATGTTGTTTTGTTGTAGACGTTAAGGAGTTGTAAACGTTGTGTTGTTGTGTTGTTGTGTTGTTGTAGACGTTACATAGTTGTACATGTTGTGTTGTTGTAGACGTTACCGAGTTGTAAATGTTGTGTTGTTATGTTTTAGACGTTACATAGTTGTAAATGTTGTGTTGTTGTAGACGTTAAGGAGTTGTAAATGTTGTATTATTGCGTTATTGTAGACGTTACATAGTTGTACATGTTGCATTGTAGACGTTACAGAGTTGTCAATGTTGTGTTGTTGTGTTGTACACGTTACATGTTGTGTTATTGTAGACGTTAAGGAGTTGTAAATGTTGTGTTGTTGTCTTGTAGACGTTACAGATGATAAATTTGTGTTGTAGACATTACAGAGTGATACATGCTGTATTGTTGTGTTGTAGACGTTACAGAGTTGTAAATGTTGTGTTGTTGCCGATGTTACATAGTTGTACATGTTGTGTTTTTGTACACGTTACAGAGTTGTAATCGTTGTGTTGTTGTGTTTTGTAGACGTTACATAGTTGTACATGTTGAGTTGTTGTAGACGTTACAGATTTGTAATCGTTGTGTTGTTGTGTTGTAGACGTTACATAGTTGTAAATGTTGTGTTGTTGTAGACGTTAAAGAGTTGTAAATGTTGTGTTGTTGTGTTGTTGTAGACGTTACATAGTTGTAAATGTTGTGTTATAGACGTTACAGAGTTGTAAATGTTGTGTTGTTGTGTTGTAGACGTTACATAGTTATACATGTTGTGTTGTTGTAGACGTTGTTACCTAATTGTTTTGTAGTTGATTACAAACTTGTTTGTAGCTCTACTAGCCGAAGTGAGCTTATAGGAGCATCCGTCGTCCGCCAATTTTTTATTGTGGGCACTCTAGCTTCTCCATTTTCCTTCGATCTCATGTAGTTATATATATATATATATGATCTCGGACGAGATTTTGAGCAAGATTAGATAGCTCACAGCTAAGTTATCTGCCCTTGAATATGCGAAAAAGTACATACGTTTTCCTTGTGGACACTCTAACCCCTCCATGTTTATCAGATCTTAACCAAACGTGCATAATAGTTATGTTTCCATATGATCTCAGACGACTTCTTGAATCAGCTAGGTTTGATTGGTAATAGTTGAGTTATATACCATTGAATTGGCAAAAACAATGCATAAGTTTACCTTGTGGGAGCGTTAGCCCCTCCATTTTTCATCCGCTTACAAAGTAGTTATACATCCATATAAAACTTTGTACGTCTGATTAAGATCGGATGAAAAAATGGAATATATATACATGCTGACATTGTTACCACCATAGCACTTCCACTTTTCATCCAATATAAACCAAACGTTCACAGAATATGTATAGGTTTACCACCACTAATTACATGTAAACCTCCGAGATGTAGTCAAAATAAAAAGTAATCCCTCCTTTTTTGATGGAAATGGGCATTATAAGTAGGGGAAAACTTCCCATTTGTATTCGATTTTTTGGTTGTACGTATAAGAAGCGTATTAATAGGTTTTACTGGATCACTGATTGAACATTTTCGAAATTTCGACTCTGCTTACACTTTATGAGCAACCATCACTGAAAACAGCTGTACCCTTGACCTTTTTAGAAAACAAACAAGAACTTTCTTACATGTCTTGTGACCCCACCTTTCCTGGTGATTTTTCAAATGGAAAATTAGTTTTCTATATGAACATTATACTTCTGCATTATCCATACTTGAGTTGACACTTTAAAATTGTTGTCTATTGGGAAAAATATTAGTGGTTTCATACCTATAACAAAAACGTGCAGTAACAAAAACGTGCAGTAATCAGGACTCGCTCAGATTCGTACCTAGGGACACTTTTCCGATAACAATTGGTAAAACAAACTCAGAAATAAGTTTTCCATAGTGTTTTACATAGGTTTTGAGCGTTTTCAGTTCAATTTTATCTATAAAAGCCGTAATTGTGAGTTTCAATTGTTTTTTCGTGTTTAAAATGACGTGTTTGTATCAACATGTAGGGTTGCATGTTTGCAACATGTTTTCATGAATTAAATCTGCTTGGCAACAGGTTTGGTAGGCATGAAACCACTAAATATTTCCCCTACCCTCCTAAAAATGGATACTGTGAAAAAAGATTTGTGTAAAAGGTAAAATATTATTCCTTACCATTCAAACTCGACTTGGTAGCGTTCAGCCAGTATCAGTTTTGATTTTATCGGTATTTTTGGCATTATCGAGCTCGTATTCGCTACTATACTCAGGTAGGGTTCCACCAATTTTGAAGAATTTGCTTAAAAAATCGATTTTGGCATGAAAATCGACATAACTTGGCATATTCGTCGTCATAATTGTACCTAAAATGCATGTTTCATTAATTACATGTAAACCTCCGAGGTGTAGTCGAATGTAGTTCCTATAATAAAAAGTAATCCCTCCTTTGTTGATGGAAACGGGCATTATAAGTAGAGGAAAACTGCCCATTTCTATTCGATTTTGTGGTTGTACGTATAAGAAGCGTATTAATAGGTTTTACTGGATCACTGATTAACATTTTCGAAATTTCGACTCTATGCTTACACTTTATGAGCAACCATCACTGAAAACAGCTGTACCCTTGACCTTTTTAGAAAACAAACAAGAACTTTCTGGATCACTGATGAACATTTTCGAAATTTCGACTCTATGCTTACACTTTGTGAGCAACCATCAATGAAAACAGCTGTATCCTTGACCAGTTTAGTAAACCAACAAGAACTTTCTTGCATGTCTTGTGATCCCACCTTTTCTGGTGATTTTTCAAGTGGAAAATTAGTTTTCTATATGAACATTATACTGCTGCATTATCAGTACTTGAGTTGAAATTGCAGCAAATCATTACTATGTGACACTTTAACATTGGTGTCTATGGGGAAATAATAAGTGGGGTTTCATACCTATAGTCATCTTGGACAAGTTTTTCAATCATGATCAGCCGAAGGTATTAAAGTGAGTTATCTGCCTTGGAATTAGCAAAAATGACATAAGTTGGCCTTCTTACCTATATAGCCTTTCTATTTTACATCCAATATAATCAACTTGTTTTCACAAGTTCCGACGTTGCGTTGTAAACCTTCGCCTCTCACCACTGCGGGTTCGAATCCCACTGGGAGCTCGACTTGTAAGTGAGGAAGTGTCGATTCTTACGGATGGCGGGAGGTGTACAGTACTGGTTCTACCCAGAAAAAGTGGGTGGTCTGCCTCCACCACAAAAAAAATCGACCGTCATATATAACCTTGCATGTGTTGAAAATGTCGTAAAACAGCATACACAACATGCATGCATATTTGATGGTATAACAGGAAGTTATCCGCCATTGAATTGGAAAAACAACAACATAATTTGGCCTTGTTACCGCTATAGCATTTCATTTTTTTCATCCGAGACCTTAACAAACCTTTTACAGAACGTGTATAATACTATCTTGGACGAGTACTTCAACCAGGCATATTCGATGGTATCAAAGTGAGTTACCTGTCCTTGCATCTGAGAAAAATATTCATATTTTGACATTGTTTGAGCACGACCACTGTCTGGTACGTGTTTCGGTGTAGAGCTTTTATGATACGGTGTATTATTTTCAAGATGGCGGACAATGTTTACTTTGGAAAGTAGGTGTCCAGTTATTTCACCTGGATTGTTCACAGACATCGTTTATTAGATATAATCGTACTTGAAGTATCAGGGCAGGTCCAATGTCTTGAATTATTCCCGTCAATCTCACAGATCTCCGGTTTTAAGACCACAATCAGATCTCACAACCAGTGGTTTCCCATTTTTAAAAAATGAATCGAGATATGACCACTATTTTGGTGTCTGTGGGTTATTTAGAGGCATTCTGACTCCTTGAAGTTGCATGTATATTCGAATCCTTCAGTTTAGATTGTATGTAAACATTCCTTTGATCACATAACTTGCATAATGTAGATGTTTTTTGAGTCTGAAAAATGTCACGATGATACGGTGTGTACCCAATGCTATTTTATCATGGTACGGTGTAGTCCGAGCACATTTTAACAGATATCGGTACGGTGTATCCTCAATTTTCTGATACGGTGTAGAACGAACGTAATCGCTTCAAGTAGTTTTGGTTAACGATTTTGAATACTGTAATATGCATTGTTTTGCTGTTAAACTCTTTCAAAATATAATCACGATCGCCCAGTTGATAAAAAACGTAAACGTGTTAACCTGAAACTTCAGTTGTTGTGGTTGTTTTTGGAATTTTACCAAGAAACAGTCGTCTTATATACTTATAAACACTATCAGTTGATGCTAAACATGGCTTAAACCCGTATACAAACATAACTTTTAGTTTTTTATTTGTTTTTAATCTGTTTTTCTTCTGCAATCTGTAAAGTCTCAAAATAGAACCCTTAGAGCAGATGCATCGATGCTACTACAGTAGTGATCGTCTGTTGACCTACAGGTATGCATCGATCATGTTTAAATGGTTCACGGTCGAGATATCCTCCGAATAAGTGTAGCAGTTCTGAATGAAACAACTGAGCCCTTTTCACATGTTTCGGCCAACTGCGTGCCAGTGTGGTTTGGTCCACTCATGAACCGAAGCCATTTACCGTTGAAAAGACGATAACCAATTCTCCAAAATAGTTTAATCGTTACACTATATTTCATCGATGATGTGTTTTCACAAGAATAGAGTTTAATTACGTCCATAAACAGTAAAAACGCAATGTTTTTAAAAGGAAAAGCTCCATCTTTTATCATTGTGTTCATTTGAAGCCATGTTTCCAGATGCCCATGTTTTTAAGTTCATCTCTAAAATTCGGTAGCATTTCTTCAAATTCGTCTGAAGAGTAATTATTATTGTTTTCAGAATGTGGTATTGCCTTTTATTAAATCCCGATTTGTAATAACTGATTATTTATAGAGAATTAGGTAATAAAACAGTTATTTCATGGGTGTTTTTGGAACAGTCAAAACTGGGAAACTTTGACTGTTCCCAAAACAAACATGAAATAACTATATTATATTCTGAGTGTTTTAACAGTGTTGACGTTTTCAAACATTTAGCAAAGGGACTATTCAGGTTTTCTCCCTCGGCACCAATTCCAGTTGTTAAATTATGCATGGAATCTTCCAAACTGTCGACTGCATCTTTACATAGAAGCATTGATGCATTTGCTTTACCGGTTCCATTTTGAGACTTTACAGATTGAACAAAAAAATAAAGATTAAAACGAAAAATAACAAACTAATATTTATGTTTATAACATACGGTGGCATAGACGTGACATGTGAGAAAACTAATTTATCTCGTGGCCACGAGTTATTAAGTCGTGACCACGACTTATTATGTCGTGACCACGACTTATTATGTCGTGGCCACGACTTATTTATCTCGTGGCCACGACTTATTATCTCGTGGCCACGACTTATTATGTCATGGCCTCGACTTATTTATCTCGTGGCCACGACTTATTATCTCGTGGCCACGACATATTTATCTCGTGGCCACGACATAATTAGCCAATTAGAAGTGCTGAAAAAAATCGCTAGAAATCGCGACTTTCCACCCCTATTGGGGTATGAGCTCCCTCTCCCCCTACCGGCGCCTCCCACCCACCACCACCATTGGTGATTTTTTTTTGTCCATTCATAGACTTATAGCTATGTTGCCTGCCCCACTCCTCCGCCCCCACCCACCCCGCCTAACGGGGAGAGGGTAGGGGGAAACATAGCTATAACTCTATGTATAGACCAAAACAACATAGAAATATGTAAAAAAAATCGTGTTTCGAGTGGGTTGGGCATGAGGGTGTGTGGATGGGGGGGACAACATAGCTTTAAGTCTATGAATAAACCAAAAAAACAACAGAAATATGTAAACAAAGAAAAAAAACAGGTTTCGCGTGGGTTAGGCGGGGTGGTACGGTGGCATAGACGTGACATGTGAGAAAAATAATTTATCTCGTGGCCACGAGTTATTAAGTCGTGGCCACGACTTATTATCTCGTGGCCACGACTTATTTATCTCGTGACCACGACTTATTATCTCGTGGCCACGACTTATTATCTCGTGGCCACGACTTATTTATCTCGTGGCCACGACATAATTAGCCAGTCAGAAGTGCTGAAAAAATCGCTAGAAATCGCGACTTTTCACCCATATTGGGGTATGGGCTCCGTCTCCCCCTACCGGCGTCCCACCTACCAGCCCCATCCGGCCACGCCAATTATTTTATATTTTTACATATTGCTGATTTGTTTTTGGTCAATTCATAGACTTATAGCTATGTTGCCTGCCCCACTTCTCCGCCCCCACCCACCCCGCCTAACCCATCGAAACCCGATGGGTTTTTTGTTACATATTTCTGTGTTGTTTTGATCTATTCACAGACTTAAGTTACGTTTCCCCACGGCGGAGTGGGGTGTGTGGGGTGGGGGTGGTGGGGGAGAGGGTAGGGGGAAACATAGCTATAAGTTTATGTATAGACCAAAACCACACAGAAATATGCAAAAGATAATCGGGTTTCGAGTGGGTTGGGCGTGTGGGGATGGAGGGGGTGGGGGACAACATAGCTTTAAGTCTATGAATGGACCAAAACAAACACAGAAATATGTAAAAAAAAGAAGAAAAAAACAGGTTTCGCGTGGGTTAGGCGGGGTGGGGTGAAACATAGCTATAAATCTAGAAATGGACCGTAACAACACAGAAATATGTAAAAAAAATATATATAAAAAATATCGGGCTTCGAGTAGGTTAGGCGGAGGGTGGGTGTGGGTGCGGGTAAGGGGGGAAACGTAGCTTTAAGTCTGTGAATAGACCAAAACAACACAGAAATATGTAAAAAAAATAATAAAAAAATATCGGGCTTCGAGTGGGTTAGGCGGAGGGTGGGTGTGGGGGCGGGTAAGTGGGGAAACGTAGCTTTAAGTCTGTGATTAGACCAAAAAACACAGAAATATGTAAAAAAAACAACATCGGGTTTCGAGTGGGTGAGGCGGGATGGGTTAGGCGGGGTGGGGGAGGGGTGGGGGCGGGGTGGTTGGGGGTGGGTGGGGGCAGAAAAAATGGCGTGGCCGGATTGGGGTGGTGGGGGTGGGGTGGCGCCGGTAGGGGGGAGATGGAGCCCATACCCCAATATGGGTGAAAAGTCGCGATTTCTAGCGAATCTTTTCAGCACTTCTGATTGGCTGGCCACGAGATAAATAAGTCGTGGCCACGAGATAATAAGTCGTGGCCACGAGATAAATAAGTCGTGGCCACGAGATAAATAAGTCGAGGCCTCGAGATAATAAGTCGTGGCCACGAGATAAATAAGTCGTGGCTACGAGATAATAAGTCGTGGCCACGAGATAAATAAGTCCTGGCCACGACATAATAAGACTGTTTTAAGGTAACATTCCGTAACAACGACAACATATAAAGTTACAGGTCAAGCAGTTTTCCTTTTTGTATCGACTGGGCGATCGTGATTATATTTTGGAAGAGTTTAACAGCAAAACAATGCTTATTATAGTATTCAAAATCGTTAACTAAAACTACTTGAAGCAGATAATATTTAAATATTTGAGGATACACCGTACCGATGTCTGTTAACATGTACTCGGACTACACCGTACCATGGTAAAATAGCATTGGGTACACACCGTATCATCGTAACATTTTTCAAATCCAAAAAACGTCTACATTATGCAAGTTATGTGATCAAAGGATGTTTACATACAATCTAAACTGAAGAATTCGAATATGTATGCACCTTCGATGAGTCAGAATGCCACTAAATGACTACCAGACACCAAAATAGTGGTCATCTCTCGATTCATTTTTTTAAAAAATGGGAAAACGCTGGTTGTGAGAGCTGATTGTGGTTTTAAAACCGGAGATCTGTGAGACTGACGGGAATAATTCAAAACATTGGACCTTCCTCGATACGTCAAGTACGATTATATCTAATATAAACGATGGATATGAAAAATCCAGGTGAAATAACCGGACACCTACCTTCCGACGTAAACATTGTCCGCCATCTTGAAAATAACAGTGCTCACAGAAAATTATTTTAAGAGACAGGCCCAGGGCTTGTTGCTTCTGAAAATGGACAGGCCCTGATTTAAAATGGACAGGCCCTGATTTAAAATGGAAAGGTCCAATATTTTTTTCTTAGTGGAAATGTGTCTTTATTCGCTTTTATAGCACACATTTGTTACGTATGTATTACTGAAACTCAGAACCTCCCCTGACTATATTTTTCTTTTTGTTACCACTTTATGCTCCCTAGTCAGACTTATTTATCACTTCGTTAGAATAGAATATTACATTGAAATTTACAACCGATGCAAAGGAGAGTACCGACACGACGCCAGGCAAAATATTGTTTCAATTTGTGTATAACACATTTTAATTACTTTATTGCAAGTGTTTTCATAGTTCAGAATACACATGGAAGTATTATTTTGTCTTGAGGATCTTGAGATGAAGTAAAAAAAATATATTATTATTATTATTATTATTTTTTTTATTTTTTTTTTAGGACAGGCCCGACGGGCTCCTTGTATGCAAAATGAGACAGGCCCGGAATGGATTTCGAGGATAGCTCTACACCGAAACTCGTAACAGACAGTGACGAAAGCTTTGTTTTTCACTTGATATCCACGAAATTTGTATTGTCTTAGAAATAGTTTCCGATTACTACTGCTTACAAACTAGACAGTATTCTCTTAGACATAGTTTCCGATTAGCACAGTTTACGAACTAAATCATTTTAAGAATAGTTTCCGAATAGCATTGCATAAACAAGCGTTATTATATGCTCCATTATCACATGTCTTATAATCTCAAGAAATTATAAAGACCGAAAACCACACAATTAACAGCACCAGTACGCTAACTATATATAAAATTATAACAACCGAAAACAACTAATTGGCAGCAAAAATCCGCTCGATATGAAATCATAACGGTCGAAAGCAACCAATTATCAGCACAAACACGCTCGATATCAATTATCAGCACACATAGGCTCGATATGAAATCATAACGGTCGAAAGCAACCAATTACCAGCACAAATACGCTCGATATGAAATCGTAACGGTCGAAAGCATCCAATTAGCAACACAAACACGCTCGATATCAATTACAGCACAAATACGCATGATATGAAATCATAACGGTCGAAAGCAACCAATTATCAACACAAACACGCTCGATATCAATTACAGCACAAATACGCATATGAAATCATAACGGTCGAAAGCATCCAATTATCAGCACAAATACGCTCGATATTAATTAAAGCACAAATGCGTTCAATTTGAAATCAAACGGTCGAAGGCAACCAATTATCAGCACAAATACGCTCGATGTAAAATCGTAACGGTCGAAAGAAACCAATTATCAATACAAACACGCTCGATATCAATTACAGCACAAATACGCATGATATGAAATCATAACGGTCGAAGGCAACCAATTATCAGCACAAATGCGCCCGATATGAAATCATAATGGTCGAAAGCAACCAATTACCAGCACAAATACGCTCGATTTTGAAATCATAATGGTCGAAAGCATCCAATTATCAGGACAAACACGCTCGATATCAATTACAGCACACATACGCATGATATAAAATCATAACGGTCGAAAGCATCCAATTATCCGCAAAAATACGTTCGATATTAATTACAGCACAAGTCCGTTCAATGTGAAATCATAACGGTCAAAAGCAATCAATTATCAGCATAAATACGCTCGGTATGAAATCATAACGGTCGAAAGCAACCAACTAACAGCACAAATACTCTCGATATGAAATCATACCGGCCGGAAGCAACCAATAAACTGCATAAATACGCTCGATATGAAATCATAACGACCGAAGGCAACCAATGAACAGCACATATACGCTCGATATGAAATCATAACGGCCGAAGGCAACCAATTAATAGCACAAATCCGCTGGATATGAAATCATAACGGCCGAAAGCAACCAATAAACAACACAAATACGCTCGACATGAAATCATAACGCCCGAAAAATACCAATTAACAGCACACATACGCTCGATATGAAATCATAACGACCGAAGGCAACCAACAGCACAAATACGCTCGATATGAAATCATAACGGCCGAAAACAACCAATTAACAGCACGCATACGCTCGATATGAAATCATAACGGCCGAAGCAACCAACGCACAAATACGCTCGATATGAAATCATAACGGCCGAAAACAACCAATTAACAGCACGCTCGATATGAAATCATAACGATCGAAAGCAATCAATTATCATCACAAATACGCTCGATATGAAATCATAACGGCCGAAATCAACCAATTAACAGCACAAATACGCTCGATATGAAATCATAACGGCCGAAAGCAACCATTAAACAACACAAATACGATCGATATGAAATCATAACGGTCGAAAGCATCCAATTATCCGCAAAAATACGTTCGATATTAATTACAGCACAAATCCGTTCAATATGAAATCATAACGGTCAAAAGCAACCAATTAACAGCACAAATACGCTCGATATGAAATCATAACGGCCGAAAGCAACCAATAAACAACACAAATACGATCGATATGAAATCATAACGGCCGAAAGCAACCACTCAACAGCACAAATACGCTCGATATGAAATCATAACGGCCGAAAGCAACCAATAAACAACGACCGAAAACAACCAATTAACAGCACAAACACGCTCGATATTATTAGTTATTTGCATTCTTGACAGGGGACAGGGGCTCACATTTCCTGCCTGGAAATTATATTCACCCGAGCCGTCAGGAGTCCAAATAACGAATTTGTCATACTTGCGTATAAGCGTTTATTTATCCTCGCTGTATTGCACTAAGCATTTTAGCGAGCAGACCTAGGTTTAAGTCTCATCCGAAGGACTGGTAAGGTAGGAAATACTTTTGAAATATTTCGATAATTAACCCAAATTCGGTCCTGGCTGGGATTGAACGCGCGATCCCTGGGTTACTAAGCCGCAATGCTAACCATTACACCACGGCGCTACCTTCAAAGTTGTTACTACTTATATTAAAAAACAAACCACTATAAACCCGTTTTTATATGGTCAATTTCCCCGTCACGTGACTTTATGTCGCTAATGTTTACATTCATGACGTCAACGCTCTAAAAGTCAAATTTGGTGGATTTTTTAAATAACAAAACGTCGTTTATCACAATGTTGTGGCAAGTTCGGTATCATTTCCTTATTATTAAATCGTTTAATTTAGGGTAACTAAAGTGGCGTGGCTATACCCTACTATAACTACCAGATAGAGAAATTAAGAGTACGGTCACTCTGACATCACAGTGCTACTGACACCATGCTACACAAAAGATAGAGTCTGTCTCAGCTCGCTGGTTATTTAAACACATCGATGGGCTGTACCCATCTCGTAAACAAGCCAACTCACTGAGACCAGACTCTATCTATTACTTGGTGTTTTATTATCTTTAAAATGGCAAACAACGCTACTTGCTATTATCCCAATCTTTGTGCCTTTAACGTAGAATACCGCTTAAGTCGGTGCTAGGAGTCGTGAGAGGCGTTGCACTCGATATTACCTCTCATGAACAGACTCACTAAAACCGAGTCTGCTACTTTTATCTCTTGTTTGTGTTTGTTGCTTCCAAGGGATCCCTTTTTCAGTATTTTACCCACAATGGAAATCGCAGAAAAGCGGTACGAAAGAAACAATCGACGGTCGACAGCGTAATTTTCGCCATTTTGTTTTTGTGTTATGAAGGTATGAGGCACCCATGGGGAATTTGTCAAATGTCACGTCGCGAGACGTAGACATGGACTCATGTCTACGGCGCACTGACCAATGAAATTCCGACAATGTTCTTTGCAGTATGACAAGAAATCATAACGCCCAAAAGCAACCTATTAACAGCACACATACACTCGATATGAAATCATAACGACCGAAAATAACCAATTAACAGCACAAGTACGATAGATAAGAAATCATAACGCCCGAAAACAACCAATTAACAGCACAAATACGATCGATAAGAAATCATAACGACGAAAACAACCAATTAACAGCACAAATATGCTCAATACGCTCAATGTGATTTAAATAAAGCTTGACTGTGGTTTGTGACAGATAGACTTATGTCTGGTTCTCTGGCTTGGCAAGAACGTCACTATTAGTTTGGCAAGGGAAATAACTTTATATTGCTTGGCAAGGGAGATCATTCTAGTTTGGCAGTAGCGCGCATACAGGTGTTCTTCGCGAAACTACCTGCGAGCTGATGTGACTGGTACAGCACTTAACTTCGTTTCAGTGTATTTCATTCTCCTGGATTGCTGGCACTCGAAAGATCGAAGAATACTGCACACTGTTTATAAACAATATCGTCCTAGCATATAATCAAAAGTAATTACAGTTTTATATACTCCATTGAACTCGCACCTGCAGGTGGCGTGTGTGCTGTGTCTGGAGTTTGGCCATTTTTTACATTATCTACAGAGGACTTTGTGTAGCATACCAGAAAGAGTTCCAAGTCTGCTGGCGAACTATTAAAACCGATAGGACATTGTTTTACTATGCCACTGTTTGGTTCAAGTACAAGCCCTACTAAAACAGCCAACGAGAGCCATTTACGTAGTAACCGTTAGTTGGTGCGGCTTGCTGGTATAATACCAAATTTCGATAGGAACATTGTTTTTTTACTCCTTATAACGACCATATATCACAGGTGTGTCATGGTTACCGCTATGTTTTTAAAGAAAGACTTGATATTGGTCAATTATATTGACATATTCATAATTGGGTATGATTGATCGCCGGTGTTCAGGCAATCAAGAGTGCAAATATCCGCACGAAACAAAACACGCAAACACTAGTACTCACCGGGGGTGTTTCTGTCAAATGACATTGACAAATAGAGAACATGAAAGTCCACTCACGCGTACATATGTCTTAGTGCTGAATGTGGAGCGGAAGTGATATCTTTGATACTTAATAACGATGATATGTATTACTACACTAAACTCGTGATTAGAAAAAAAGTTGTTAAGTAAAATGCCCCTTTAATATTGTGTTTGATAAATCTTTATTTTATAATTTATGTCAATATAACATACTCCTCCTGTTGCTCTTGACGGGAACATGTACTCGAGCTTACTATTTAGTCATCATTTGTCTTAAACGAAAGAAAACGGAAATAGTACAGATACTGGTGTTTTACAACATGAGATTATTTAACTGCTGGGATCGATTATAGGGAAATTCTTCACGAGATGGTAGACATGTGGTTCTTTTCACGAACGAGCGTATGCGAGTGCGTGAAAAAAAAAACACGTCTACCATCGAGTTTTATTGGGAGTTCTGAAAAACTTGGAGACGGGTGAAAGAATTATCAAAATCGGATGATAAATAAAGAAGATATGATCATTTGAAGGTTATGGTGAAACGAATATAGAATCCGCCATTTTGAGCGCTATGACATCATAGTTCTAAATGACCATATATGGAATATTTATAAATACGAAAAGTTACTGATTTATAGGAAAACAATGGCAGCAACTGTATGGAAAATATGTATAGGCCTACTTGATGACAATAATGCTTTATATGACCAGTAAAGGGTTTTGCATTAATTTGCAGTGATTTTCGTTGCTTTAAATGATATTTATAAATATTCCATATATGGTAATTTGGAACTGTAACGTCATAGTTCTAAAATTGTGGCTCCCATATCCGTTTTAGAACAATCTTTAAATGGTTATATCTTTTTTGTTTATCATACCATTTTGATCATTCTTTCACCATTTTCCAAGTTTTTCAGAACTCTCAATAATGGAGCCTGTTTGGCTGTTTCGCTACATTCCCGTTATCATTATATTGTGCAGGTCCTGTTGTATGAAATCGCATACCACGTGAAATAAAAAACAAAACAGAAGAAAAGAAGGCCATGTTTGCGGAAGTTCCAAGACGTTGTTGCCACGCTCAAATTTCACTGAGAGGTTTTAACGCGTTTGACTGAATATTCCTTCCGTAATAAACAATATTAGTAACCTCTCTGACTGAATATTCCTTCCGTAATAAACAATATTAGTAACTCTGACTGAATTTTCCTTCCGTAATAAACAATATTAGTAACCTCTCTGACTGATTACTGACAACGACATAGGGGTACCGCACAACTATTTATGTTCATTTATAAACAGCTAAAATACGTGTTTCCCTCAATTTTCTGGCAGGTGCGACCATCCAGGTGTTAGGTGGAAGTATCTCTTCTTGGGACCAGTGACAATTTGACAAATCGCTTAAAATGGTCCATAATCCAAAACAAATAACTTTCCACTTATCTTACACGGCATCAAAGACGGGAAGGCGTAAACTGGATATGGTAGGTAATGTACGGATTATAGACGGTGAACACGAAGTCCCTCTGAATAACGCTCTAATACAAAAACTATTCCAAATATGTTGTATGATTAAGGGTCAGTAACTATTTTACATTATCGGGTAAACCGGCACATCAATCTCTCACTATTTAAAGTGACTTGTGTCGTTTTTTCTCTGTATGAATACCATGTTTTTGGTATTTGTAAATATACTTTTGGTTAAACGTTTAAACGTGCGTCAATTGCAGATTAATGCGGAAATAATTCAATCTCTCAACATTTAAAGTGACTTGTTGCTTTGTTTTTTCTTTGTATGAATACAACCTTTTGGTATTTGTAAATCTACGTTTGAGTAAACGTTTTACACGTGCGTCAATTTCAGATTACCGTGACACGTGACAACGGAATATCGCGTACCTTATATTGACGGAACAACAGAATATCTCGGAACAACAGAATATCGCGTACCTTATATAGACAGAACAGCAGAGTATCGCGTACCTGTATTAATGGAACAACAGAATATCGCGAACCTTATATTGACGGAACAGCAGAATATCGCTGACCTTATATTGACGGAACAACAGAATATCGCGTACCTTATATTGACGGAACAACAGAATATTGCTGACCTTTTATCTTTATCTAGACTTCAAGACAAAATGCAATGCTCTTCAAAGCGTGCATGGGGAAAAAATGTAAAACCAATCCCATTAAAATCAGATCCTAATTACGCTTTGATACTCTCCGCTATAGGATCTGACAACACTGCCTTGGAGGTCACGTCAGATCGACCTTTCATCTAATCAATATTCATGAGAAGATCAACTAAATTCAACCAATGAAATCGCGCGTTTCATATGCACTTCAGATGATGTTCGAGTGAACTGAACAAAAGAAAACTACATAACACATAGATCTATATCCGAAAAAAAGTTAAAGTTGTCGTGTTTTATTGCTGTGGATTGAACGATAAATTCAAAGAAATGCACTAAATGCATGTTTTACATCAAGAATACGAAGAAAATCAACATTCGGAACAGTATTTGAAAAATATGTATTCTACTGAGAATATTGCGACATTAGGTTTTCTAAATAGTATGCCTTAGTACGTCTAGCCCGCTTAGCTCAGTCGGTAGCGACATGGACTATTGCGACTTTCTGCTATTATTACCCGCGAGTGTAATGTTAGTGTGGGTCCAACCACACGAGTCGGTACATCTATTTTTATACCGTTATTGAATTCCGTCAAACAATCTTTTTTGTTTTTTTCCAGTAAATATTCAATAATGGTTGGTGTGTTATGTTTGTCAACGCAATTATTTTGTGTTTTATAAGCTAAAAGTTAAGACATTGTCGCTTTCAATACCGAGCGTAGACTGCTCCACAGCGTTTGACTGAAACGCGACCTGCGCAGTGAAGAAGTCTATACCGAACGATTTTGTAGGCTGAACTCTGATTGGCTAATCGTAAAGTCAATATGACGTGACCTCCAATGCAGTGCTGTCAGATTCTTAGTAGTGCAGGGTATCGTAGCGTGATGTATAACCACACTGATATGAGTTGAATAAGGGCATTTAGTTAATGCCATAAATTAACTATTACATACGAGAAGAAAAAGCATATATACAATGTCATATACATAATTAGTATGATACGATACTATTACGATATCTTGCTAACTAAAAACCGCCTAAACATTAACGATATATACAGATTTGTAATATATGCAGATAGTTAAAATTGTGGAGAACAAAAAAGGACATCCGACTTATCCGACTTAACTCGTTAAAAAGGCAAATTAAAGCCTCAGAGTACCATGTCGCGGAATAATTGGATGGAGGTGGCATCGGAAAATATTTCCGTGTAACGCCTTGTCGATGCAGAAAGAAGGTGAAGGTCACCATGTAGTTTTTATAAGGTATTAATAGTAACAGTCGGATCAACTCGATGTGTTCACTAGACACAGAACCGAACTCATTTTATGTTACATAAAAATTATTTATGTTTGTCCAGACTTCAAGACAAAATACAATGCTCTTCAAAGCTTTTATGGAAAAAAAATGTATAACCACACTGATACGAGTTGAATAAGGGCATTTATTTAATGCCATACATAACTATTATATGCGAGAAGAAAAAGCATAAATACAATGACATACACATACTTATTATGATAATATTTCGACGTCATGATAATTCAAGCATTTTTGAACATATCTGGCTAACTGAAAGAGTGGGTTGCTTATAGCAAATCACAAACGGCCAGACAAATATATCGAATATCGCGTACCTTATGCTGACGGAACAACAGAATATCGATGACCTTATATCGACGGAATAACGCAATATCGCGTACGTAATATTGACGGAACAACAGAATATCGCTGACTTATATTAACGGAACAGTGGAACCTTATGCTGACGGAACAACAGAATATCGATGACCTTATATTGAAGGAAGAACAGAATATCGCGTACCTTATATTGACGGAACAACAGAATATCGTGTACCTATACTGACGGAAATTAAACGTTTATATATATATTGCAATATACGTGGAGAAAAGGTCCATCTATATTCGATTCTGTGGTTGTAAAGACTTTCGAATCGCCGCATACACTTTGTTGGCAACTATCAGTAAAACGTACATGTAACTTTGACCTGTTTTAATACGTTTGACCCCATCTTTGCTGGTGATTTTTCAAGTGAGAAACTTTATTTTTGCTGCTGCAGTATCCATACTTGATTTAAAGTTGTAGCAAATCATTAAAATGGGACATGTACATTAACATTGATGTCAGTGGGAAAATTAACTGGTATTCTCAAGCATGGTGGTCGCAGATGATGAAAATGGAATCAGAAATGGACGTCGCGTCTTCGTGCTGACGACAAATTGCCATATACGTTGTTTGTCTATATCGTTGTCCCTATCAAGGCAGGTAGTTCATGCGGTGTTTATATACCACTTTACGAATACATCAGCGCGAATAAAACGTTTCTTTGATCCAGCTTCCGTTAGCAATGATGTGTGTTTTGGGGGAAATTAAAACACGTGTTTACAAAAACCATATCTCTCTTAAAAATACCACCTTTGTGCTTTCTGACGAATTAACAAGACATAGGTTTCACTGATAATCTCTGATACGATTAAACTGTGCCCAAAAGACGAATAATTATCTGAGAAAGATGTGTAAAAGTTGTTTGATTGTAGGAGCATGATGAACATTAAGATAAGGCGAACGGTGATAACAAATACATTACAGCTGTGATTGATTTCAGATCAGATGAGGTGTAACTTTTGATATATAGAACCTGCCAGCTATAGACAAACAGTTTGTTCTTACAAGTGCGTGTCTGAATATTACAGAAACATGCCGTTAAAATGACCCGTATTTGTTTTATCTTGTATATCTCGAAGGAGTTTGCACAGCAATATTTTACATTTCAGCTCGAATATAATATGGCCGTTTTCTTTTTCCTATACTAGATTGCTGGATCTTTCGGTTGTCTCCAGACATTATTATTAATTTCAATAAGAATTTTATCAGATGTTTTAAGGGCAATGAGGAGTTTTATGCCTGTGCATTTTTGTTAATATATATAAGATGTATATAACCGGAGACGACTCGCTGAATATGCTTGTTTATACTATATACATATTGGATTATATTTTCTTGAATCTTATTTTATAAGCAATATTTCTTATATAGTTTGAATTCAATTTAAACAATAGGTTTCAAAATATAGAGAAAACAAATTACCAGTTTTTCGTCGTCATAAACATATACCTACTGCCTTTCGTGAAGAAAATAATAAAATAACAGTGTACAAAATAACAGTGTACAAAATAGTATAACTGAAAAAGTATTACTACAACACTCACACAATTCGCAAAGTGCGCATTTGCATCACAAAGTATAATTTGAATTATATACAACTACTACAATGTTCGGCCTATAGGTTATAAAGTGCAACTTAATTTAATTAAGCCGTCAGAATTTAGCAAAATGAAATTTATAATGATTAATATGGATAAAAAATCCTACTGTCTCACTGTGTGAACACACTTCAGGTAACACGTGCAAAGCTTCATCAATAACTGGGCAACTATTATCAGCAGAAACATTCATTAGTTTTGTTGCAAATGTCATAGTATGACCGATAGGTACATGTCGTCATAAGTCTGAAACTATTTCTCTCAGCATATGTTATAAGTCAAAACAACTGAAAAAAATAAAAATGAGAGAAAAGAGTCAAACGCGTGACATTAACAGTTTGTTCGTACGAAAAAATGCATTTCTAGTTGTATGTATCCCATAAGTACTGAAACTATATATCTGGGATATAGACACTGCATATGTACCTTTATCACGAAACTATTTAAATGTTAATGAAGTTAATGAAATAGCTGGTCAGGAAAACTTGACGACTAGGCTAGTTTTTGGTGCATAAATCATTAATATAATTTCCTATGATGTTTTAAGGCTATATTACAACATTGTTTCGGGATTTAACTACACGTTTGTATAATAATATGTGCACCTGCTGGCAATATGAATTCTGTATGAATTAATTTAAAATGATGATTTAACAACACAAAAACACCGAATCGTCGAGTTATCCTTTCCAAACAGTTTTATAAATATTAAATAATCCAACTGAACTGAATATGCAGCTCATTTAATACATGTGTACATTTCAAATGAAACTGAAGCACATTATGTGTTTTCTCGTGTTAATTGGCACCAAGTACTCTTCCAGATCGCCTCCATTCCTTGTAAGAAGAGAATATTGCTTTAGGCATTTGTTTAATCAAAAGAATTTGTTCAGACAAGTTTTACGTACACTAATTATTTATCCCATACTTGCATATAAATACGAGGGATGATAAAAAAAGTACGTATACTTTTCTTATAACTTTTGATCGGTGTATGCAATTTATTTGAATTTTAAATATAAAATATTTTAAATATATTTGGCGTACGTCAACCCACCGATCAAATACGTTCCTATACGTTCCTATACCATTCAGAGTATCATCTGACTCGCCGATCGTAGTTGAATAAGGGCATTTAGTTAATGCCATAAATTAACTATTACATACGAGAAGCATATAAACAATGTCATATACATAATTAGCATGATACCATACTATTACGATATCTTGCTAACTAAAAACCGCCTAAACATTAACGATATATATAGATTTGTAATATATGCATATGATAGTTAAAATTGTGGAGGACAAAAAAGGAGATCCGACTTATCCGACTTAACTCGTTTAAAGACAAATTAAAGCCTCAGAGTACCAAGTCACGGAAAATATTTCCGTGTAACGCCTTGTCGATGCAGAAAGAAGGTGAAGGTCACCATGTAGTTTTTATAAGGTATTAATAGTAACAGTCGGATCAACTCGATGTGTTCACTAGACACAGAACCGAACTCATTTTATGTTACATAAAAAATATTTATGTTTGTCCAGACTTCAAGACAAAACACCTGAAAGTTTCGTAGTATTAAATAACCTAGTTATTTTATCACATAAACTTCTTATAGCTTTATACCAGATATCGTCATTTTTATGTTGATTCTTTAATATATCTAAATCAAAACTAGTCATCTCATAAATAGTTTTGCCGATAGAGAAGCTTACCCCTTTGCCGTAAATATTCTGTGTTTACATTGTTCCTATTCTCAGTAACAAGTGTCACGTGACCGTTACTAAATATAGACTGAATTGGGCCGGTCGTCTGAGCTGATGTAGTAGTTATCGTCATGTTCAGTTTAATACCGAATAATCCATGTTTGAGATGTAGAAAACGTGTTTAGTTATTAATTGAAACATAAATATACCATTGCACATGAATACACAAAAAGAAACTATCTAGAAAAAAATTATATCTACAATTTAAAATGGTTTTTCAACTGTAGGTATCGGATGTAATTTACTTCACTTCGACGTTCATAATTTAAAGGGAAATAACTGTCCGCAAATGTAAATCTAGTTGTCTCCCTTGGCTGAAAATGTTTAGCCCATGCTTTTAGTCTTTTGGGCACGTCAAATTGATTCAATGGTCGACGTAAAAGGTCAGCTATTTTAAAAGGAAATTTTCCTGAGCATGCGCATTAGCGCGTGATTCCCCCCGATTGTGTTTTGTTTATAACGGTACTTATATAGGTAAACGGGTTGGTTTGAGAGTGCATGTTAACATTTCTAAACTATTTTTTTCCTCCAATCGTCTGATGATAGTGTGTAGTGATTTGTAAACTGGGGTCAAAAAATAATCACAACATCGAGCGTTTTATTGATAATGACGAAATCTGGTGAATGACGATAACTGGTACACAACCAGTAGGGTAAATTTCAATACATTATTTATCAAACATAATCAGACAGGTGATTGTTGTTTCGTCTCTGGGTCAAACATCCACAACCATGTTTCATTCGTTGTAATGATACGTTCTAAAAATGCATCACCTTCATGGCTGTATCTTCTAAGGAATTTCTGTGAGTCTTCTACCCGGCGCTCTCTTTGATTATCCGTCAATAGGCGGGGCACCCAACGGGCGCATACTCTTGACATATTAAGATGGTCTTTTCCAAGGCGGTAGCCATATAGTCAAAGGTTTTGTGTTTGTGATGTCTTATTTGTCCTTTCATTCATCTTTAAATGTGTTCTTTGTTTCTGTGTGTTGGTGGTTGACTGTCGTCCTTGAATGCTGCTTTTCCTGTTCGATTTTTATATCTATATTTGATAATAGTCCACACCGATCCATAGCTGACCCCTACTTCATCTGAAAGCTCCCTAATTGTCACGCGTCTGTCTTGATTGGCGAGTTCTTCAACTGACGTCACTAACGCCGGCCCGATCTCTTCCCTTGTCGTCTAAAATCGATTCCCGTCCATCTCTAAAACGTTTGTGCCACTTGAAAACCAGCGACCTGCTTGGATTTGTCTTCATGTTCGCTTTTTTCATATTTTTTTCATTGTCTGCATTGAGGTCATACCTAGATTTACGCAAAATTTGATCACTGCACGTGTTTCCGTAGTTTCAGCTGACGTCATAAATACGTCGTTGTTTTTTTAGTTACTGTTGTTAAACAACTGCACTGTATGCAAAATCTGAGCGGAAATAACTTCCCTCGTACGTCGTTTTTTAATATGTATACGATATGACACAGGCACATACGTAGCCAGTCATAACAATCTACCGGGCAATAAGGCGTTATCTCACGAGTGAAATAAACGGTGAAACAAATCGTATCAAATTGGAAATTCCCGAGTATAAATAGAGAATATTATGTCAGTGCCTTTTACTATCAAGTTTATTAGGCGAGGCTTAGAAAACGAAGAATGGCGAGGCTCTGCCGCACGAAAACGAAGAATGGCTCGGCAGAGCCTCGCCATTCTTCGTTTTCTAAGCCTCGCCTAATAAACTTGATAGTAAAAGGCACTGGCATAATATTCTATTTATCATGTAGATTATCCACATTGTCTGTATGAATTACTATTACTACCTATTTCTCAGAATGTTACGCTTATCGAGGACGCCGCCATGTTGTTGTTTTTTGTTTATTTTATGACGTCAGGCAACGTTACGTGCATGACGTCAGATAACGTTACGTACAATAAACGCCGAGGGATTCCGCATTGATTTGCTCTATTGGTCAGTGCCTAATAAAGCAAAATGTATTAGGTCACCCCTTTATTAGGCAGAAAAGTGCAAACTAATTACGGAAAATAAACCGTATTACGTAAAGAGCCGAATGCTTTTCCGATTAGTTAACGTTTATTTCCTTTCAGGCGAAAGGAGGATACTACTATACATTGTTACAACAATTGTTTCTTGTTATTTATTTATTCGCTGATTTTGTGTATAATGTGTATGACTTTTTTTCACCCAATGGTAACTGAAAATTGATATAAAAAACAACGTATTTATGGACAAATATATGATAAATAGAATAACAAATAGGTATTTTCATATCAGACCCTCGGCCCATATCAGCTAAAGCTCGTTGCGTCTCATGCCTCGGGCGTCTCATGCCTTATATAAGGTGTGATATGAAAATACCCATTTAATATTCTCTAATATCATGAGAACCGGATTAAATGAAATCTTAATTTTGAAAATCGATTCAAACATACGTTACAGTCAACTTACTATTTTAGTCAAACTACCATTGTATACAGTTTGTCAGAAAATTTAATAATCTCACAGTATTTCAGTTAAGTGTTAAGAAATATGCATTGAAAAAAAGCAACTTGTGATAATAAAAACAACAAAAAATCATCCTTCGCCGATTTGCAAAATTGTTTGTTAACCGTACTAATAAACTGTGCCGAAAAAAACTTGGCTCAAACTAATAATTATAAATTTGCTAATAGTTCTTCCAACTATCGACGTGTTTGTATCCTATGGCGTGTAACGCACAATGATTATCAAGGGGCTAATAAAATCCACGTCTAAAACCATGAATCAAATATGTGCTTTATACAAAGTTGTATCTGTTCTGTCAATGGCATTTCCAGATTTAGCTAATAAAACGATACGATGTTCTTTTATGACTTCTGTTTTTCCAAGACTTTCAGTTGAGTTTTTTGTATGATGTGATGAAATCTGAAGGTAGTATCTAATCGAGCATTGCGATGAAATAACGTGCACTTTGCAGTGATTAAAACGGATTTGCGAAAAGAAAACAAACGAATGTTTCAAATTATGCTCCAACAAAGATGAGCGATGCGTAAAAACAGCAAATAATAGGCGACGGTGAGACGGAGACACTGTGGGTTGCCATAGTATCAACCCCGCTACCGGAAATATTATTGTATAGTTGTCCCCCCACCCCCACTTCACACACACACACACCTCGCTCTCTCTCACCCACCCCCACATCCGGAAAATATGGCTACTCCCCCACCCGTCCACCAGCTCCCCACTCCACCATCAACTTTCCTCGCTTCCCCCGAATAGTAGTTTCCGTCTTATAATAACATATTGAAACTGTTTTGTGTTAAAGCAAAACTGACCATCACACAGTTAGTTGGAACTCGTTAAACTTTTCTGAAAATTACGAGTGTCAGGAAATAGAGATATTTTATGAGATAAAACTCGTTGGCAATCATGTTATTGTATCATATAATGCATACTTCTGAATCCTGTTTTTATCATATACAAGATGTCCGCATGTGTCATGTCATGCATAACCTGGGGAGAAATCAATACAATTAGTATTCACAAATAATTGAAGTTGTGTTTAAAATGCTCGTCAACACATGATTTAGATAACGACTGCGAGACTAGGACGTGATAGCACGGGCGCGAATTTCCCGAACTAAACCCTGTACTTGTTGGAGGAGGGGGAGAGGGGCTATATTTTTAGCGGGAAATGCTACAAAAACAGATTGCTGTCCCGTAATAGGTTTTTCCTCTCGCTATTCAGTTTTATCGGATAGCTTATTGGGTATGTCTTAACACAATGTTTCGGTGTTCCGTTTGGGCCATCGTACCATCATGTATCGACAAGTCGATGCTCGATGGTACGATGGCGATGGTACGATGGCGATAGTACGATGGTACGATGGCGGGATCACGTTATCGTACGGTGTTCCGTTTAGAAGTCAATGCGCGATGGTACGGTGGTGATGGTACGATGGTACAATGACGATGGTACGATGGCACGATGGTGATTGTACGATGGTACGATGGTGATGGTACGATGGTCCGTCACGTTATCGCTATCGTACCATCGTCATCGTACCATCGTCATCGTACCATCGTATCATTATTTTCATTATATCATCATACCATCGCACATCGATTTGCAAAGTTGTTAGAAGTTGATGCGCGATGGTACGCTGACGATGGTACGATAACGTGATGGACCATCGTACCACCATCGTACATCGCCATCATAACATCGCGCATAGGCTTGTAAACGTCGATACACGATGGTACGATGGCCCTAAAGGAACACCGTATTATCGCCATCGTACCATCGTACCGTCGCGCATCGATTAGTAAACGCGATGGTGCTATGGTGCGATGGTGCGATGGTCCATCGTACCATCGTGTCATCATACCATCGCGTTTACAAGATGCGCGATGGTACGATGACGATGGTACGATGGCGATAATTCGATGAACCATCGTACCTTCGCCGCCGTACCAGTGTCATCGTACCATCACCATCGTACCATCGCCATCGTACCATCGCACCATCGCGCATCGACTTGTAAACGTCTATAAACGATGGCCCTAACGGAACACCGTAAAAATCTATATTTTTTGATAATCCATTAGAGGTGTAGCTTAACGTCAGTGACTTCACATTAAAGAGACTCTACCACTTCAGTATAACATATTAATGTTACTGCAATTGTATGTAAACGTCGCTAATTTATGCGTATTCTGTAAAGAAACATGTGTTATATACTTTTTCTGTAATTTAGACTTTATGATCAAAATAAAATGTTGAATAAAAGGCTGCACTGCATTCTATTCCCGGTGATTTACTTTTTTGTTGTTGTTGTTGTTGTTGTTTACGAAGCGCAATGTGGAATGCGCTTTAGCAAACAACAAACATATTCGGAAGAATTCCAATAGTAAACGATCGGAAAGCGTCCGTTATCGTACGAATGAATTTGCAAACATCCGATATTTTTCACATGACTGAGATTTGGTGGACATAAAGAATGTTAAAGCTTTCTGACATTATGTGACGTCATGAATTCATAGTGACGCTGATTTATTATTGAATGTTACAATAGTATATAGCCTTATTACACTCGTTGGCAAAACGAAATGGTGTCCTGGCAAGCCGTCATAAATTGCGTGCCTTTCAATAACAGATGATCCGGACCTCGAAATATGATATAGAAAATAACTATATACACTCTGTATTACTATACTACTACTATACAGTGTGTGGTATTTCTTGTATGAATTACAATGTTTTTCTTTTGGGGAGGGGAAAGTCTACTATCTAGTTTTCCTATAGTAGTATTACCGCAAACATGTATAGAAGTATTATATATATTAACATTAGCTAAATAATACTAGTTTCCGGTGTTTGTCTTAAGTAATAAACACAGTTTTTAAAAGGGCGTTATTACGTAATTTTGAAAAGGAAACATATTTTAGTGATTTAAGAGTGTTAAGATTGTACATGAGCCACACATACATTACATGACATGCCATTCATACATCAGCCACACATACATTACATGACATGCCATTCAATTATGCTCAATCGGTTTGCAGGAATTTAACAAAACACAATATTATTACAAGTTATTTAATTAAAAGTTAATTATTTATTGTCATTTTTATCTTAAAATCAGCAGATTTGATTCTGTTTTTAAAATGACCTTAATCAAGATGAACACATTACTTACAATCACGTAACTTGATATTCCGTCAGTTTTAGCTTTTTAACGATCATCTTAAAACAGTATTTATGTATCTGTTTAAATGATTTGCTATATTTTATGTAATCTGGTTGGGGTGGGAGAATTGTCTATGCATATTTTATTCAAATGAATAAAGTTGTGTTTAATGCTTATCAACACAATATTTGATAACGACTACGAGGCTAGCACGTGATATCACGGGCACGCACTGCTGTCTCCACCTTCAACCATAAACATTATAGAACTAAACTATGTACTTGTTGGGGGAGGGGGAGAGGGGCTACATTTCTAACGGGAAATCCTACTAAATAGCCCGATGTCCAGCTTTTTCCTGTTTTATCAGATAGCTTATTAGCTTATTGGGAGTGTCTTAACACACTTCCATATTCTATTTATTGACCATATATATTGTTGTTGTTGTTATTGTTATTGTTATTGTTATTATTGAACATATCTCACTATATCTATTTATTGACCATATATGTTGTTGTTGTTGTTGTTGTTGTTGTTGTTGTTGTTGTCGTCGTCGTCGTCGTCGTCGTCGTCGTCGTCGTCGTCGTCGTTGTCGTTGTCGTTGTTGTTGTTGTTGTTGTTGATATTATTATTATTATTATTATTATTATTATTATTATTATTGAAAATATCTCAGATTAACTATATCTCACCAGTGTAGCGCTTCCGTGGCCGGGATAGTCTTAAACGTTCTCCTCTCTCACCTCTGCGGGCCGGGATAGTCTTAAACGTTCTTCTCTCTCACCTCTGCGGGTTCGAATCCCACTGGGAGCTCGCTTGTCAAGTGTCGATTCTTACGGATGGCGGGAGGTTTACAGTGCTGGTTCTACCCAGGAAAAATTGGGTGGGCTGCCTCTACCACAAAACAAAAAATCAACAAATAAACACCATTCAAACAAACAAACAAATATTATTGTATAACATCCCCTATAACGAAAACTGCAACAAGCCAGCTCTTAACTGTTCATCGACTGTACAGATAGCAGATCCGTGCGTTAGTGAAAGATACGAATCTATAGACTTATTATTGACAAAAATAAGACAAAAACCAGATCAGTCTGTTCGAGATCCGAATTGCATAAACGTCAAAAGAAAAAGCAGTGTTATTTCTAAACAAACTTAAAACAGTGCGTACTTTGCCTTACGGCATCTGGTCGCTACTTCCACTGTTTACACAGGTAGGTTTAGATCTAGACCTAGAGCCAAACACGTACAGACATGGATCCACTGTCTGGCTCTCCTGTGTGCTTCCTCTAAATGCTATCGCACCTGGCACATTTTATCTGTGTTTATACAGTGGGGTTTATTAACCGTAACCCCTTCGGCAAGGTCTGCTGACAATAACTGTTTTTCTTGGGCAGTTTGAAAAACTGTGTTTAGTGGACGAATAGACAGTAATACTAATATGTTGCCTAATATGAGATTGTTGAGCACAATGGCATTTTATAATCAACAATACAGTGATTTTGTTGAGCTCAATCTCATGTTATATACAACAGTAGGGTGATTTCGTTGAGCTCAATCTCATGCTATATACAACAGTAGGGTGATGTTGCTGAGTTCATTGTCATGTTATATACAACAGTAGGGTGATGTTGCTGAGTTCATTGTCATGTTATATACAACAGTAGGGTGATGTTGCTGAGCTCATTGTCATGTTATATACAACAGTAGGGTGAGGTTGTTGAGCTCAATGTCATGTTATATACAACAGTAGGGTGACGTTGCTGAGCTCATTGTCATGTTATATACAACAGTAGGGTGAGGTTGTTGAGCTCAATGTCATGTTATATACAACAGTAGGGTGACGTTGCTGAGCTCAATGTCTTGTTATATACAATAGTAGGGTGACGTTGATGAGCTCAATGTCATGTTATATACAACAGTAGGGTGATGTTGCTGAGCTCATTGTCATGTTATATACAACAGTAGGGTGAGGTTGTTGAGCTCAATGTCATGTTATATACAACAGTAGGGTGACGTTGCTGAGCTCAATGTCATGTTATATACAATAGTAGGGAGAGGTTGCTGTTCTCAGTGTCATGTTATATACAACATAAGGGAGAGGTTGTTGAGCTCAATGTCATGTTATATACAACAGTAGGGAGAGGTTGCTGCGCTCAGTGTCATGTTATATACAACAGTAGGGTGATGTTGTTGAGCTCAATGTCATGTTATATACAACAGTATGATGAGGTTGTTGAGCTCAGTGTCATGTTATATACAACAGTAGGGTGAGGTTGTTGAGCTCAATGGCATGTTATATACAACAGCAGGGTGAGGTTGTTGAGCTCAATGGCATGGTATATACAACAGCAGGGTGAGGTTGTTGAGATCAGTGTCATATACAACAGCAGGGTGAGGTTGTTGAGCTCAGTGTCATGTTATATACAACAGTAGGGTGAGGTTGTTGAGCTCAATGGCATGTTATATACAATAGCAGGGTGAGGTTGTTGAGATCAGTGTCATGTTATATACAACAGCAGGGTGAGGTTGTTGAGCTCAATGGCATGTTATATACAACAGCAGGGTGAGGTTGTTGAGCTCAATGTCATGTTATATACAACAGCAGGGTGAGGTTGTTGAGATCAGTGTCATATACAACAGTAGGGTGAGGTTGTTGAGCTTAATGTTATGTTATATACAACAGCAGGGTGAGGTTGTTGAGATCAGTGTCATGTTATATACAACAGCAGGGTGGGGTTGTTGAGCTCAATGTCATGTTATATACAACAGCAGGGTGAGGTTGTTGAGCTCAATGTCATGTTATATACAACAGCAGGGTGAGGTTGTTGAGATCAGTGTCATATACAACAGTAGGGTGAGGTTGTTGAGCTCAATGTTATGTTATATACAACAGCAGGGTGAGGTTGTTGATATCATTGTTATAGACAATAGACAATACAACATTAGGGAGAGGTTGTTGCGCTCATTATCATGTTATATACAACATTAGGGAGAGGATGTTGCGCTCATTGTCATGTTATATACAACATTAGGGAGAGGTTGTTGTGCTCATTGTCATGTTATATACAACATTAGGGAGAGGTTGTTGCGCTCATTGTCATGTTATATACAACATTAGGGAGAGGTTGTTGTGCTCATTGTCATGCTATATACAACATTAGGGAGAGGTTGTTGTGCTCATTGTCATGTTATATACAGCAGTAGGGAGAGGTTGTTGTGCTCATTGTCATGCTATATACAGCCGTAGGGAGAGGTTGTTGTGCTCATTGTCATGTTATATACAGCCGTAGGGAGAGGTTGTTGTGCTCATTGTCATGCTATATACAACATTTGGGAGAGGTTGTTGTGCTCATTGTCATGCTATATACAACATTAGGGAGAGGTTGTTGTGCTCATTGTCATGTTATATACAGCAGTAGGGAGAGGTTGTTGTGCTCATTGTCATGCTATATACAACATTAGGGTGAGGTTGTTGTGCGCATTGTCATGTTATATACAGCAGTAGGGAGAGGCTGTTATGCTCATTGTCATGTTATATACAACAATAGGGTGAGGTTGTTGAACTCAGTGTCATGTTATATACAACAGTAAGGTGAGGTTGTTGAGCTCAGTGCCATGTTATAAACAACATAAGGGAGAAGTTGTTGAGCTCATAGTCATGTTATGTACAACAGTAGGGTGATGTTGTTGAGCCCAGTGTCATACTATATACAACAGTAAGGTGACGTTGTTGAGCTCATTGTTCTGTTATATACAACAGTAGGGTGATGTTGTTGAGTTCATTGTTATGTTAAATACTACAGTAGTGTGGGGTTTTTGAGCTCAATGTCATATACAACAGTAGGGTGAGGTTGTTGATCTCATTGTCATGTTATATACAATAGTAGGGTGAGGTTGTTGATCTCATTGTCATGTTATATACAACAGTAGGATGAGGTTGTTGAGCTCAGTGTCATGTTATATACAACAGTAAGGTGACGTTGTTGAGCTCATTGTTCTGTTATATACAACATTAGGGAGAGGTTGTTGAGCTCAATGTTATGTTATATACTACAGTAGGGTGAGGTTGTTGAGCTCAGTGTCATGTTATATACAACGGTAGGGTGAGGTTGTTGAGCTCAGTGTCATGTTATATACAACAGTAGGATGGGGTTGTTGAACTCATTGTCATGTTATATACAATAGTAGGGTGAGGTTGTTGAGCTCAATGTTATGTTATATACAATAGTAGGCTGAGGTTGTTGAGCTCATTGTCATGTTATATACAATAGTAGGGTGAGGTTGTTGAGCTCAATGCCATGTTATATACAACAGTTGGTGAGGTTGTTCAGCTCAATGTCATGTTATATACAACAGTAGGGTGAGGTTGTTGAGCTCAATGTCATGTTATATACAATAGTAGGGTGAGGTTGTTGAGCTCATAGTCATGTTATATACAACAGTAGGGTGAGGTTGTTGAGCTCAATGTCATATATAACAGTAGGTTGAGGTTCTTGAGCTCAATGTCATTTACAACAGAAGGGTGAGGTTGTAAAGCTCAGTGTCAAATACAACAGTAGGGTGAGGTTGTTGAGCTCAATGTCATGTTATATACAATAGTAGGGTGAGGTTGTTGAGCTCAGTGTCATATACAACAGTAACGTGAGGTTATTGAGCTGAATGTCGTGTTATATTCAACATTAGGGAGAGGTTGTTGAGCTCAGTGTCATATACAACAGTAACGGGAGATTATTGAGCTCAATGGCATGTTATATTCAACATTAGGGAGAGGTTGTTGAGCTCAATTCTATGTTATATACTACAGTAGGGTGAGGTTGTTCAGCTCAATGTCATGTTATATACAACAGCCGGGTGATGTTGTTGAGCTCAATGTTATGTTATATACAACAGTAGGGTGAGGTTGTTGAGCTCAGTGTCAAATACAACAGTAGGGTGAGGTTGTTCAGCTCAATGTCATGTTATATACAACAGCAGGGTGATGTTGTTGAGCTCAATGTCATATACAACAGTAGGTTGAGGTTGTTGAGCTCAATGTCATATACAACAGTAGGGTGAGGTTGTTCAGCTCAATGTCATGTTATATACAACAGCCGGGTGATGTTGTTGAGCTCAATGTTATGTTATATACAACAGTAGGGTGAGGTTGTTGAGCTCAATGTCATATACAACAGTAGGGTGAGGTTGTTGAGTTCAATGTCATGTTATATACAATAGTAGGGTGAGGTTGTTGAGCTCAGTGTCATATACAACAGTAACGTGAGGTTATTGAGCTGAATGTCGTGTTATATTCAACATTAGGGAGAGGTTGTTGAGCTCAGTGTCATATACAACAGTAGCGTGACGTTTTTAGCTCAATGTTATGTTATATACAACAGTAGGGTGAGGTTGTTGAGCTCAATGTCATATACAACAGTAGGTTGAGGTTGTTGAGCTCAATGTCATATACAACAGTAGGGTGAGGTTGTTGAGCTCAGTGTCAAATACAACAGTAGGGTGAGGTTGTTGAGCTCAATGTCATGTTATATACAATAGTAGGGTGAGGTTGTTGAGCTCAGTGTCATATACAACAGTAACGTGAGGTTATTGAGCTGAATGTCGTATTATATTCAAATTAGGGAGAGGTTGTTGAGCTCAGTGTCATATACAACAGTAGGGTGGGGTTTTTGAGCTGAATGTCATGTTATATACAACAGTAACGTGAGGTTACTGAACTGAATGTCATGTTATATACAACAGTAGGGTGAGGTTTTTGAGCTGAATGTCATGTTATATACAACAGTAACGTGAGGTTACTGAGCTGAATGTCATGTTATATACAACGTTAGGGTGAGATTGTTGAACTCATTGTTATGTTATATACAGCATTAGGATGAGGTTGTTGAACTCATTGTTATGTTATATACAACATTAGAGAGAGGTTGTTGAGCTCAATGCCATGTTATATACAGCATTAGGGAGAGGTTGTTGAGCTCAATGTCATGTTATATACAACAGTAGTGTGAGTTTGTTGAACTCATTTTTATGTTATATACACCAGTAGAGGGCGGTTGTTGAGCTCATTAGTATGTTATATACAACGTTGCGGTTTTGTTTCTTGTCACATGTTAGCTTCACTAGACGAAGATACGTGCTCAACGAAAAGCTCCATAATTGTTTTTGCACTATGACGGCATATAAACAAGTATGCTTCACTACGACGGCATATAAACAAGTATGCTTCACTATGACGGCATATAAACAAGTATGCTTCACTATGACTGCATATAAACAAGTATGCTTCACTATGACGGCATATAAACAAGTATGCTTCACTATGACGGCATATAAACAAGTATGCTTCACTGTGACAGCAGCATATAAACAAGTATGCTTCACTATGACGGCATATAAACAAGTATGCTTCACTGTGACGGCATATAAACAAGTATGCTTCACTGTGACGGCATATAAACAAGTAAGCTTCACTGTGACGGCATATAAACATGTATGCTTCACTGTGACGGCATATAAACAAGCATGCTTCACTACAGTATCTCTCTCTATATATATGAGAACAGTCTTCATATCAGAGCTGGAGCACAATTTGCTTCCATTTCTCTATAAAGAATGTGTCAAGTCCGTTTGCTTATACAATGGTTAGGTAAGGAGTGTTTTAGTAATTACACATACACACGAGGAGTTTACCATACATTGGTAATTACACATACAACCGAGGAGTTTACCATACATTAGTAATTACACATACAAACGAGGAGTTTACCATACACATAAACTGAGATTGCACAAATAAAACAGGAATGGGAGGCTGAACAAACTAAAAGGTTGTTTGTACAGACTTTTTCAACAGAGCTCGTTTCTCCCCAGGTGCGAGATCTGCCATATCTTTAACGTTCATAATTTCATAAACAAATGTTCGATCTCGTGAATCGCTTTTAGACGGAGGCCTTTATATAGCTCAAACACGTATTAAGGTGCATACCTGAGTATATAGTTGAATGATGTGTGGTTCCTGAAATTAGAAATAAACAGCCTGAAGCCATAGCATGGCAAAACAGGTCGCCACAGATGTTTGCTTCTGCTCCTCCATTCAACAGGTGTGTGTTTCAGTAGGTCGTGCACGTGCTCAGTACATTTTCCAGGTTACTGTGCAAGTTTCGTGTTTAGTAACCACACCCTTCTAGAAGATTGATCTACACCATGCTTGACCAAGCGTAAATTAAATTACACAGAAACATGTTGCTACGTAGTTGGAATATGTCTGCAATATGTTGCAGTTGGTTTTAAAATAAACCGATGGAGTTCAGGAAAGTCTATGCAGGTTTTGATTCCCAGTTAACTTCCTTTACAAATCAACATCATATTATAATTAATATTGATTAAGGATGACGTCCACTTCATTAGAACAGTTGCAATCCAACTGAAATATCATATGTTAGTGCTAAAACATTCCAATACCTGAGCATGTAGTCATCTTGGTGATGGCACGACCTAAATTATGATGGGTTATGCGGATTTGTTTTAGTTCCGAGTGGCTAAAAATTTTTAAAGGGACACTGTCCGTAAGTATGCAGATATTGAGCATAACCAAATAACTGTCTGGTTTTTCTGCTCATCCCCCGGTTGTGTCTGGTGTCTTATAAGCATGCACGTCATATGTGCAGTTCCAGTTTGTCAAACTGTGCGAAATAGTTTGGTGTAATAGTATAATACTATTTTACAACTCGTTTTATTATTAAAAAGTAAATAGGAAGTGGCTGTTCTAAGTCACAATTTAATTTCCATAGATTCACTGTATACATTTTGAAAATAAAGGATAATAACATAATCAATTGGTTCTACTCGATAATTAAACTACCAGTAAGAAATGCGCCGGACACCAAACGTGCTAATATAGCCGGATACCATACGTCGGAATATAGCCGGATACCATACGTCGTAATATAGCCACACGGTCAGACTACACCAATTCATTTTCCATAGACGTACAGCATAGCTCTAAGCTCTGTACTGAGTTCATTAATATAAGAAGCTATATTTTTGCTTACTTGTTTTGAAAGACATATCTTAGTTTGCCAGAAAAACGTACACAAACCATATGTTGAGTAGGTTTTGTAAAAGCTGTTTGTGTCGGATGGTGTCGGATGGTGCTGACCCACCTACTTCCATGTAGAAACATGAGGAAAATGTAAAATATACTCTTTTTTTATCATGCAACAAATTATGAATACATTGCACAAACATATTCATAAGTACTCTTCAAACGTTCAATTTTTTAGCAAGATTTTTTGATTTGTTTACCTTCTGTGTAAAATAGCCTGGAACATTTTCCCTGGAACATTTTCCCTTCCCGCTGATTGGTTGGTAAGTGGTGTAGTCAGATCAATCAGACACCATACGTCGTAGTATAGCCGGACACCAAACGTTGTAATTTAGCCTGACACCATACGTCGTAATCGACGTCATCAGCAGGTGCACGAGATGATCATCCGTAACGAAGATTTGTCTCGACTCGGTAAGTAAACACACGCATTTCAGCTCTAATTCTCAGTCCATAAAAATACAAGAGGCCCAAGAGGGCATGTGGACGCTCTACTGGCTAACATGGGCTCTTATAACATAAATGAAGCGAATGACTGCCATTTACGTTTTTTTGAAAGTTTCAGGCAAAAAACAGCTTTTTGACTAAATCAAGGGCCATAACTAAAGAATCTGGTAAAGTTTGGTAAAGATCAGATGAAAAATGAAGGCCCTACCGTATTAACGAGTCAAAATATAGCATTTTTAACTAAATCAAGAGCCATAACTCCTCTGTTACTGGTCCAACTGGTCAAATATAGAGCTAAAAAAATTCAAAAAAAAAAAATTCAAAAAAGAAATATTCAAAAAAAAATCAAACAAAAAAATCAAACAAAAATAAATATATAAAAAAAGAAAAAAGGAAGGCCCTATCATATGACGAGGCAAATTATAGCATTTTTAACAAAATCAAGGGCCATAACTCCGTTGTTACTGGTCTGATCTGGCTGGTTTTCGAACTTGACCGAGCTTTCATTTACATTAACAATCTGATGAAAAATGAAGGCCCTATCGTCTTAACGAGGCAAAATATAGTATTTTGAACTAAATCAAGGGCATTAACTCCGCTGTTACTGGTCCGATATGAATGGTTTTCAAACTTGTCCGAGCTTTCATTGATATTAACAATCTGATAAAGTTTGATAAAGATCGGATGAACAATGAAGCCCCTATCGTCTTAACGAGGAAAAATATAGCATTTTTAACTAAATCAAGGGCCATAACTCCGCTGTTACTAGTCCGATATGAATGGTTTTCGAACTTTTCCGAGCTTTCATTGATATTAACAGTCTGATAAAGTTTGGTATAGATAGGATGAAAAATGAAGGCTCTATCGTCTTAACGAGGAAAAATATAGCAATATAGCATTTTTAACTAAATCAAGGACCATAACTCCGCTGTTACTGATCCGATCTGGCTGGTTTTCGAACTTATCCGAGCTTTCATTGATATTAACAATGTGATAAAGTTTGGTAAAGATAGGATGAAAAATAAAGGCCCTATCGTCTTAACGAGGCAAAATATAGCAATATAGCATTTTTAACTAAATCAAGGGCCATAACTCCGCTGTTACTGGTCCGATCTGGCTGGTTTTCGAACTTGTCCGAGCTTTCATTGATATTAACAACCGGTTAAAGTTTGGTAAAGATCGGATGAAAAATGAAGGCCCTATCGTCTTAACGAGACAAAAGTTAACGGCGGACGGACGACCGACGATGGACGACGGACGGACGACGGACAACTCGCCATCCCATAAGCTCTACCGGCCAACGGCCAGCAGAGCTAATAATTATGCCTAAAGTATCGCAATCAATGGTAAAAAGACTCGGTTAATATTCACTTCTGCTAATACTTAGCGAATTGAGAGCAGAATCAAAGAAAGTTATTTTAGCGAGATGATTCTCAGCGGAGTTTTTTCATTTTAACTTTCTTTGATTCTGCTCTCAATTTGCTAAGTATTAGCAGAAGTGAATATAAACCGAGTCTTTTTACCATTGATTGCGATACTTTAGGCACAATTATATCTTTATGGACTGAGAATTAGAGCTGAAATGCGTGTGTTTACTTACCGAGTCGAGACAAATCTTCGTTACGGATGATCATCTCGTGCACCTGCTGATGACGTCGATTACTGGGCTTGTACTATACCGTGTATTCTGTATCTGGACAAGTGGTATGCTTGTTAAGTGGTATTTTTGTCTGATCCACATAGCTTGATTAATATAATTTAGGTATTACTTCTGCTCTGAAATGGCTTACGTGTTTACTTCTAAAGTGTTGTTATTTACATGTTATTTCTCAATTAAATAGTGTCGATGAAGTCGGCCTTTAAAACAAATCAATGAAAAATCCTGCTTCCCCCGCATTGTTGTTTCAGTAATAGTGTTCATAAATGTCACTTTACCCATACATGTTGTAAGACATTGGTATATAGATAAATGAATGCGAATGAGTTAAAGTTTACATGAAAGGCATATCTGGGAAGATACGAGACAAAACTAAAAGCCAAAAAGTGTACAGATTTAACGAAAATAGCGTAGTACCTTAAGGCCCCCGAGTTCAAAGGGAAACTGGAAATTAATTGACCAAAGGCTTCGTTTGAGTAGAGAAAGATTTAAAATAGGCACTGAGTTCATTCCAATAATATCGGCATTCCTTCTTCTGTTTCGCATTCTTGTTCTACAAGAAATGCGTATGCGGATTACCCCCATCACTTACAGAATGCGCTTGTCCTCAGAGAAGAACAAGTGCAAGCACAGCCAACACTCATTGGAATACTGATATAATAAGCAACTTTTCTAGAACGTTAGACCGCCGTGGTCGAATGTAAAACTGCTTATTTAAAGTTTACTTCTGGGACTGAACTACTTACAATGACAGGTTTCATTTTTCTTACGTATTGTTAGTTTCACTGCTTGCATGTAGTTTATCTGTGGGAGGTTGCAATGCTGACCGATACTTTACTTGTTGGAGGTTGCACTGTTAACTGATAGTTTACTTGTTGGAGATTTCACTACTTACGTATAGTTTACTTGTTGGAGATTTCACTACTTACGTAAAGTTTATCTGTGGAAGGTTTCACTGCTTACTTATAGTTTACTTGTTGGAGATTTCACTGCTTCCTTATAGTTTGCCTGTGGTAAGTTTCACTGCTTACTTATAGTTAACATGTGGTAAGATGCACTGCCTACTTATAGTTTACTTGTGGGATGTTGCACTGCTTACTTATAGTTTAATTGCGAGATGTTGCACTGCTTACTTATAGTTTACCTGTGGGAAGTTTCACTGGTTACTTGTGGAAGGTTTCACTACTTACTTATAGTTTACTTGCGGGATGTTTCACTGCTTACTTATAGTTTACTTGTGGGAAGTTTCACTGCTTACTTATAGTTTACTTGTGGGAAGTTTCACTGCTTACTGATGGTTTACTGGTTTCACTGCTTACTTAATTTTACTTGTGGGAGGTTTAATTGCTTTCTTATAGTTTACTTGTGGATTGTTTCACTGCTTACTGATGGTTTACTTGTGGGAAGTTTCACTGCTTACTGATGGTTTACTGGTTATGAGGTTTCACTGCTTGCTTAATTTTACTTGTGGGAGGTTTAATTGCTTCCTTATAGTTTACTTGTGGAATGTTTCACTGCTTACTTAGTTATACCCACGTTTTTTAAAATATATTAAAATCGCCTCCGTTCGTCCGTCTGTCCGTTCTTCCGTTACGCATCTCCTCCTTAACTGCTGAACTGAATCCAACCAAACTTAGGGTATGACTTTAGGTTATGTAATGTGCCTATGAACATGATGATGAAAGATTAACATATCAAACGAACTCGAAACACCCCCACTCTACTCACCCTGCCTGTGGGGCCCAGGATGGGTAGAGTAGGGTGGTGGTGGGGGGTGGGGGAGGGGGTGGGAATCTGGGTTTTTTTTCCCCTGTAATTATGTCTTAAATGAAACATAATGATGATGATGATGCTGGTGGGGAAGGGTAAGAAAGGGGGTCAATTATTTTTATACCCACGTTTTTGAAAAAAGCAGGGTATATTTATATGCCTCCATTTGTCCGTTTGTCCATCCGTTACCGTATCTCCTCCTAAATCGCTGAACGGAATTCAACCAAACTTAGGGTCAGCATTTGATGACGGCGTGCAAGAGCAACGTTATTTTTGGCTCCGCACCCAGGTGGTGAGGGGTAAAAGGTCAATTACACTAAAAATACAATTACACTGTATTGTTTCCATATTTGTGCACATAACTTAGTAGTGTATGTAATTGTCTGTGAAAGATAAACAACATATCAAACGATTTTATTATTTCGAACTCGGACGTATGCTTTTTTTTTCAATTATGTCTCAAATGAAACATTATGATGATGGGATTACATTGTATACATTTGTTACCTCCTACTTCATCGGTGGGGGCCTGGGGGAAGGGGCATCAAATACACTAATAATTCAATTCCAGTGTTATTTTCCCATACTTTTGCACATTAGTTGGTATAATAGTCATCTATGAAAGAGATACAAAGCATGTCAAATGATTCATTATTTAAAACTAAGGTCGTCTTCCCTGGGTATTGGGGTTGGAGGAGGTGGGTGGTGGGGGAGGGTATCCGGTGGTCAATTATTTTTTTAATTATGTCTCAAACGAACATTTTGATGAAGGGATTACAGTGTATAATGATATGTTGTTCTCCTGTATGTGTGTGTGTGGTGGTGGGTGGGGGTGGCCTGTGTGAAGAAAACGTGGGTATTTGCGATGACGCGCCGTCGAATTCGTTGTAGTTTTACTTGTGGAAGGTTTCACTGCTTACTTATAGTTTACTTGTGGGATGTTTCATTACTTTCCTATAGTTTATTTGTGGAATGTTTCACCGTTTACTTATAGTTTACGTGTTGGAGATTTTACTCCTTACTTGTAGTTTACTAACTTGTTATACATTTATATTGTTTGCTAATCAAATGTTTAAGAATAACTGGACGTTCTTGTGTTTATTATTCATACTGTGTAGTACTGTGTGTTTGTTTGGCTATCCAGCTGGCTTGGGAACGTCGGTGGTTCTACCCAGGTGCCCGCCCGTGCACGAAAATTGCCCGGAGGGGCACCTGGGGTCTTCCTCCACCAGTCGCCATATGACCTTAGCTGTTGGTGCGACTATAAAATCCAATTCAATCAATCAATTGTTTGTTTGGTACTTTATTTGTGCTACATAAACGTTTTGTTACATTGTCGACATAAACCCAAAGCTATGAATTCATGGTTAACGTTTCATTAGCATGGGTTACTTATGAACAAAATGGCTATGCATGGTGGGTAACTTTACGTGAGCACGTGCTACTCATGAACATAATGTCTTTGCATGGTGGATAACTTTAAGTGAGCACGTGCTACTCATGATCCGACTATTGCATGGATACATTTCGTGGGCACGTGCTAATCGACTGTATCAAACAATCTCTCTCTCTCTCGCTCGCTCCCGCTCTCTCTCTCTCTCTCTCTTTCTCTCGCGCGCACGCTCTTTCTCCTCTCTACTAATAACCCTCCAAAGACATTAAGCAGTACAGCTGAGCTTTTCATCTGACCAGTCATAAAATACAATTGATCACATCGTTTCTCCCGTTTGACAATAGTTTGACCAACTGGTAATTTACTGTATTTACATATTAAGCGATTTATTGGCTTCTTAAACCATATGACCGAAACTGTTAAGTTCGATCTTTTGTATGTTTACTGTAAGTGCGATGTTTAAATGACAGTGTACGAGATAAAAGCGTTTAAAATCTATACACCACCTGTGCTACTGCTGATACCGTAGTTTTCCTAATTCGAGAACCGTTATTGTACAATTCAAAATTATTTTCAGTCTAGATCAATATGTAAGATGGAAGTTGACCGAGTGCTAACGTGTTGCGTGTAGTCATTTATTCTGACTGTGACTGGTACCAGCTAGCCAGAGTAAAGCATCTCTGTTATTGTTTTAGACAGTATGTTACCATGCTGTATTACCCAGTATAACATGTGCATGTTTTGGTGAAGATATTTGGACAGAACTGGAATTCAATCTCATTAAAAGCAGACCGTCTGTTACGCTACAATACTCTCCGGTATAAGGGTCTGACGGACATGTCAGGGATATGACAGCCAAGTCAGATTTTTACGCTGTTTTCGTCTTGGTGACAATTCTGTATCGGATTATGCACACCAACAAGAAAATGTTGATGCAAAGCATCAATCCGTCCTTAAGAATGCTGATAAACACATTACTGCTACTACAGTCATACTAAAACTAATAGTTCAGCATGAACTATGAACCTACACCATTACGTATATTCCAGAACTATTATAGAACATGAGCCAAAACGAGTTATGATTTTTGGGTAAAATAATCTATTTGTCTAACTACCGACTCCTCCTTCCATGTGTCCGTGTCAGACATAATCACAACACACACGAGTTTCGCGGCTTCCTGGTCTTTTATTTGGCTAATATAGATATTATCGACATTAACTTGTATCGTCTTGCTAAATGGGAATTTGAAAATAGATAGTTATAGCAAGTTCCACGCTACAATAAACAAGCAGACGTGTAAACAACCAGACGACATAAAACGTCGCAATATAGTATTGCTGATATATGAAATATACAGTTATGGATATTCTTAGGTGAAATACGGTAGCTCTAAATGTCCAAAAAAATTCGATTTTCGTTTTGTGGGAAGAGCAAAAACCGGCCATTAACGACGAGGACCCGTCGTTACACAGGTGTGCGACCCATTTAAATGGTTGTGAACGTTGTCAGTTTTACCGCGGGAAACTAACAAATATGCATTTCCAGCCCAAGTTTCAGTCAATAAGAATTAATTATCTCTTCAGCCGCTAATCGCGCTCGCACTTTGCCTCTTGAAAGCCTTAACACCACTTCAAACACATTTAGTGGTTGACAATTACATGTTAAAGAGATACAAGTGGGGGATCAAATATTAACGGGGAGATAACACTTACAGTGTTGTAGTAGATCTATCTGTAGTGTAGTAGACCTATTTGTATAGCGTTTTAAAACTGAAAGTTGAACAAAGGCTACACATAAAGCTACTAAATTGTAACACATGAGTGATTCTGCTTATCATTTACTCTAATGCAAATTATTAAATGCTGTAAATTAAGTGTTTGTCAGATCTAAATTACTTAATAGCGTGTTAAATAGATATATGCAATATGGTCTTGTTTTCTCCAACTTCAGCAGCGACATAATATGTGCATATTCATTATGATTGAATATGATGTATTTACATGTTATTAGCCAAAGGTAACGCAATACAATGTGTAACAGTTCGTCCAAGAACACGGCTATGTTTGCAAATAACGTGGATAATGACTGAAACAGTAGTCGTTCATGAAACGCTTAATTGCTTCGCGCTGTTGCCTGAAAAATAAAATAATTTAGATATTACCTACAACTGCAAGCATTTTTTACAAAAAGCTGAACGCCAACATAATGATAAATCAAAGCACTGAACGTGCTGAACGCGGCGGGGTTTGTGTAACGAACACAATCTAAATAAGATGAACATGCCATGAATAACAAAGTGCAGGAAAAATTAATAGAAATGGGGAAAAATAGCGCCCATGTGAGGTGTTCTTGCAATTTCTGCATCTTGTCAATTGCTACAGCGTTCTGTAATGCCCCTCTACCTTTCTGTTCTTGCACGACTAGATCCCAGAACTTGATTTACATATATGGTTTATATTACTACCATATCATCCCTTATTTGTAAATAGTTTTATATTTAAATATTTACATTACTTTTTAATTACTACTTCATTCTTCATCTTTCATCAGTTTTTGCGCACAATATGACCTATGTATGTGTCGACGTGCCGTAAAACATCATTCATTCTACAATCTATGAAAGTTTTGATGTCCGACTTAAATACAGGAGATATAACGATAACAAGATTTCTATATATGCTATATTCCAGCACAATAACAAACCAGTGGTGTCTAGACATGTTTTTTCATTTCGTCTTATCATTAATAATAATTCACCGACATCGTGAATCACTAAACAACTTTCGAAATAGTTGTTGCTATATACAATTATACATAATAAAGCAATAATCATGTTGTTTTCACCTTCTATCTGAAGTAAAATCAAATAAAATAATGCCAAAACCAGAACGTTTTTCCCCAATATCATATCACCTATTTTATTAGGTTAAACAAGGCAAATTCTGTAGACACGATTGATATATTGTCATTTGGAATACTATTGTTTTCCTATTACATACATAGCTCGTCTTAGTTCAAGTCAGTTCTTCTCATTACATTCAGTTCATGCAAACCCGGAGGCACTATTTATCTACGCGGAGGCATATAATTTGAATGCTGTTCGGCTGCCACTTATGCTATTTTTAACTCAGAAAGCTATTTATAGCTCAGAAATCTGCCCCGCCGCAATAACAACTGTGTACAGTTTAAGTGACACTGGGTCATGTGGTATTATGTTGAGTAAGGGCATAACCCTGTACCAATTTAAAACTGTTACACTCAGTGCTGCTGAATTGTATAAAATAATGTGTCATGACTATAGGTCAAATAGTTTGCGTGTTGTGGCACAGGTAACATGTTGCAGATTACAGTTTTATAGAAAGGGGCACAGCACTGTAAAAACTGTAAAAGATATAAATGTTTATGGCATAGGCTTCATAATGATTCTAGAAATACATTCACAGAATGAATGTCAAAAAGAGTAGATCTGGAGAACTAGGAAAAATAGAAAATAGTGCAACATTGTAAAAGGGAAATCAGTTAAAAATAGTCGAATCTATCATTTATTATTGATTTGAAAAGTTTGAATTTTTTTTTGTAAAAACATCAACATACCAGAAACGTGTACTTATAGAAGTTACATTAGGTTTCCGCTGAGCTCCTACTGGACAATGAAGAGTCACATACTCCATGGAAATGTATGTTCTCATATATCTATTTTTGCTCACCACTTTGTTTCTTGTAAGAAATATCAGTCGAGACAATATATGGGCGGACCTTACCGAATCCCATCTATGGCTGATGCTATTTATGTGTGCCAAGGTATGCTGGGTTTAAAAAAAAATCTTTACATTTATCAATGAAGGCAAAATATCACTAAACTACAAATTAAATATTTGAATATGTTGTTGTTGTTTTTGCAGTGTTGTGCAGTGGACTGATAACAGGGACAGTTTGGAGCAGATATAGTGACGGTTAATGTACCGGTCATGCAGCTCACTTAAAGGCAGTGAAAAGGGGCTATCTTAAAGGGCTATCATATCTGAGAGCGCATTGTTGTAAACTATATGATAACTTTGTATGATATTTCAAAAGTTGTATATGACTATGAGTGTTTTGTTTTCCTCAAATGTCACAAATAAAATTGTTCATGACTTTTTCTGCCAATGTTAAATACCGCGCTCACGTAATGTATATGTCTAATTGGCATGTACGTTAACGTTTATAAATGCATCCAAAATGACCGAGAGTCGCTTTATTAGATGTAAAACGTGTGTAAACAATGATGACCAATTTGGACATCGTTTCTTGATATACTAGTATATAGAGGACATATGTCTTACATGTACATATACACATGCATACATGTATATACTTAACGATTAATATAAGTTAATATAAAACAAGAGGGCATATGCACTTTCTACTGGTATTCGACCACCATTTATACAACGTTGTTGAATGACAAAAAAAAAGAGAAATCCAAGCGGGCATGTGAAGTCTTTAATGTGTACAATGTGTTATGCCTTGTGGTTTCCGAAAAGACTTGATAAAGTTAAAGTATGCAAGTATATGTAAAATGGTGAACGCTGGAAAACAGTGCAACATTTAACACCAGTGCCATTTGAACTAACTTTGTAAAGGATGTTAAGTTATGCTACATGGTATTTATGAGAACTAAAGCTCTTGTGGTTTTCTTTTTTTCTTTTTTCCTAAATACGTCTATGTAAAACATGTGAACTCTGGGGTTGGGTCATATTTGACCCCATGGTCACCAGTTAAAACACTTAGTAGAGAACTATAAGCTTATTATACACGCATACTAGTAGGACTTCAGCTTTTGTAGAGAAGAAATCTTGTTTTAAAGATGTTCCTACATTATTCTATGTAGAACTGACTTCATGGGTAGGGCCAAATTTGAACCCAGGTCACCATTTAAACACACCAGATAGAGGAATATAAGCTAACATATGAGAGCGGTAAACCTTGTGATTTCAGAGGAGAAGATTTTTCAAACTGTTCCCAATATGCCTATGTACAAATTACACATTGACAAGAGTAACTTTTCCTGAAATATTTAGAACCCCTTGCACACCCCTGAATTATATAGCATTGGAAAGATAATTTAATTCCAATACTTTGCATACATGGACTGAAGTTGTAAGTTAACAAACAACATAGGTTTTTTCCATATGCATGTCCATGTAAAACGTGAAATCTCTGTATAAATTCATTGGACCGACGGGACGAGGGAATTGTTGAGCCCGGGGAGACAAAAAATACAAACTTGAGAGTTTAGTACCTTGCTTTCAGTTCTAAAAAAGAATTGTCAAAATGTATTGTGCGGTTCTTGAGAAGATGGTTTTGGCTATTTCCAATAAGTCTGATCTATTTTCCCCTCATTACAGAAGCATACATATACAATGTCAGCAAGGCCAGAGGCTTTAGAGAAAGCACTGCTAATGTAGTTTTCCTAAATAAATCTATGTTAAACATGTGAAAAGGTGACATCGCGAAATGTGTGGACCTCCCGGGCGGGCCATGTTAGTTTACACCGGAGAGACAAAACAAATTTGATAGTATTGTACCTAGTGATCAATTCCAAAAAAAGAACTGTCAACATATATGCTACGGTTTTTGAGAAAAGTTTTTTTTTAAAAGATATACCTGTTTTTAGTAAAGGCGATCATTTTGAAAAGTCCGATTGACCTTCTTTTTTTTTCTGGTAGGTACTCCTTATTACAGAAGTATCCATGTAAAGTTACAGAAGTATCCATGTATGTAAAGTCACAGAGGTATCCACGTAAAGTTGAGCAAAATTGGTCCAGCGGTTTCAGAGAAAGAAAGTGATGCTAGCCCTAACCCTCTCTCACACAGATTGCCACATCGACGGACAACGCGCTGTCGCAGAAGTCCGTCTGGCCTTTGGCCCCAGTAAAGGAGAAAACGCTATTAGTGGTTAGAAAAAAAAGAGTAAAACAGACGACTTCATTGAGTTTTATAATGCATTGTCCGTCACAACAAGACAAAAACTGCCGAGTAATATAGGGTGTGTTGATTGATAATTGACCACCAGCCATTATTCTCATTCGACAGATTCATAAAACAAATGTTCTGTTTTACCACAAACGTCACTCGGCAAGCAGTAAATTTAAGAAAACGTAACGAATTGGACACTTTTGCTAGCAAAATGTTTGGCATATATGTGATTTTTGTGTTCATTGTGGGAGTGCATTACCAGGCACAGGTTTAAAAGTCAATATATTGCAATAGAAAAAATTATGAAAGGTGTTGGAGTGCTAATATCCCATTTAGAGTATAAAGCACAGTTTGGTATGATATATAGGATCCAATAGCACAGTAGGGTACTATATAGGAGGATATAGCACATTCGTGTAAAATATAGGATCCTAAAGCACATTCGGGTACTATACAGGAGGATATAGCACATTCGGGTAAAATATATAGAGATTATTTAACTGCTGGGATCAATTATATGGAAATCCTTTACGAGATGATAGGCGTGTGGTTCTACCATCGAGTGAAGGATTTCCATATAATCGACCACAACAGTTAAATAATCTATTTATTACTTTTTTAATTAGATTATTTATGATTTTAACCAGAATTAGTCGCTTTATTTATATTAGCGTTATCGGCGGATAACGTCGACGTCACCAACACGTTACTGACGTCATGACTCAACGTCACAGTTAGTTATTTTTGCGTTCGGAGTTAGTTTATAATATTTAGCGATTATGAATATTCTTTCACAGAGAAATCCCAATCTTCCACCCATAGAAATGTAATAAAGGATCATATAGCACAGTAGGGTACTATATAGGAGGATATAGCACAATAGATATTATATAGGAGGATATAGCACAGTATGGTATTATATAGGAGGATATAACACAGAAGGGTATTATATAGGAGGATATAACAAGAAAGGTATTATATAGGAGGATATAACAAGAAGGGTATTATATAGGAGGATATAGCACAGTAGGGTATTATATAGGAGGATATGACACAGAAAGGTATTATATAGGAGGATATAGCACAGTAGGTTAGTATATAGGAATATATAGTACATTAATGTAATATATAGGAGGATATAGCATAGTAGGGTATTATATAGGAGGATATTGCACATTAGGGTAATATATAGGAGGATATAGCACAGTAGGGTATTAGATAGGAGGATATTGCACATTAGGGTAATATATAGGAGGATATAGCATAGTAGGGTATTATAAACGAGGATATTGCACATTAATGTAATATAAAGGATATTGCATAGTAGGGTATTATATAGGAGGATATTGCACATTAGGGTAATATATAGGAGGATATAGCACAGTAGGGTATTATATAGGAGGATATAACACAGAAAGGTATTATATAGGTAGATATAGCACAGTAGGGTAGTATATAGGAATATATCGCACATTAATGTAATATATAGGAGGATATAGCATAGTAGGGTATTATATAGGAGGATATTGCACAATAGGGTAATATATAGGAGGATATAGCACAGTAGGGTATTATATAGAAGGATATTGCACATTAGGGTAATATATAGGAGGATATAGCATAGTAGGGTATTATATAGGAGGATATTGCACATTGATGTAATATATAGGAGGATATAGCATAGTGGGATATTATATAGGAGGATATTGCACATTAGGGTAATATATAGGAGGATATAGCATAGTAGGGTATTATATAGGAGGATATTGCACATTAGGGTAATATATAGGAGGATATAGCATAGTATGGTATTATATAGGAGGATATAACACAGAAGGGTATTATATAGGAGGATATAACAAGAAAGGTATTATATAGGAGGATATAACAAGAAGGGTATTATATAGGAGGATATTGCACATTAGGGTAATATATAGGAGGATATAGCATAGTAGGGTATTATATAGGAAGATATATAATATATTAAAATACGCCCATTTCCCTTCTACGCTTTATCAAAAAATAAGCCTTGAAACATTTAGAAGCCTTCTTTATTGTATACGTATGCAACAGAGATGTAAATATTTATAATGTTTAGGAGGTATATAATAAAAGGATCATTACTAGAGTAACTTGTTCTGGACGTATGGTAATATATAGGACGATATTTCACACTAGGGTATTATATACGATAATATAGCACAGTATGGTAATATATCGGAGTATATCATATCACAGTATGACATTATATATGAGGATATAGCACAGTATGGTAATATATAGGACGATATTTCACACTAGGGTATTATATAGGATAATATAGAACAGTATGGTAATATATCGGAGTATATCACAGTATGCCATTATATATGAGGGAGGATATAGATTGATTGAATTGACTGAATGTTGTTTAATGGCTCATCAACACAGTATAGGTTATTTAGAGCCGCCCCAGAGAGAGGGGAAGGATACATAGGAATTCGGGAACCATTCCCTACTCTTATTATCGAATAGATTCCTATGGTTCTTTATCGTGCTCAGAGGATAGACCGATACACGGGACCGCCCGGTTTACGTCCGCATCCGACGGACGAGGCTAAGGGAAAGTGTCTTGCCCAAGAACACACCGACGAAACTCAGTGGCACCACGGAGGATTGAACTCCGGTTACAAATCCGTCGAGCTACCGACTGCGCCACGCCAGCCCATATGAGGATATAGCACGGTATGGTAATATATCGGAGTATATCACAGTATGACATTATATATGAGGATATAGCACAGTATGGTAATAAAGAGGACGATATTTCACACTAGGGTATTATATAGGATAATATAGCACAGTATGGTAATATATCGGAGTATATCACAGTATGGCATTATATATGAGGATATAGCACAGTATGGTAATATATCGGAGTATATCACAGTATGGCATTATATATGAGGATATAGCACAGTATGGTAATAAAGAGGACGATATTTCACACTAGGGTATTATATAGGATAATATAGCACAGTATGGTAATATATCGGAGTATATCACAGTATGCCATTATATATGAGGATATAGCACAGTATGGTAATATATCGGAGTATATCACAGTATGGCATTATATATGAGGATATAGCACAGTATGGTAATATATCGGAGTATATCACAGTATGGCATTATATATGAGGATATAGCACAGTATGGTAATAAAGAGGACGATATTTCACACTAGGGTATTATATAGGATAATATAGCACAGTATGGTAATATATCGGAGTATATCACAGTATGCCATTATATATGAGGATATAGCACAGTATGGTAATATATCGGAGTATATCACAGTATGCCATTATATATGAGGATATAGCACAGTATGGTAATATATCGGAGTATATCACAGTATGCCATTATATATGAGGATATAGCACAGTATGGTAATATATCGGAGTATATCACAGTATGCCATTATATATGAGGATATAGCACAGTATGGTAATAAAGAGGACGATATTTCACACTAGGGTATTATATAGGACCGTAAGTATGGACGTACAACTCAAGAAACAGAACTTTGATTACGATGGGTCTTGAAAGTTGGTGGTGATGGTTAAAACAGACAACGACTCGTATAAGCTACGGAATCTGAATTGTGCATATAGTTCAAAGTCTTCTGTTTAGGTGTAACTATGACAAATATATTTCTAAACAATGTAGAATGTGACCCTAATCTTGTTAAGTTCAACATGACATAATTATTATAATATTTTACCGAATTCATAAATCAAACAAAACATTAGCGTATTGGATCTCTTGCTGTCTAAATGTTCTGTCAAAATACAACCGTGTTTAAAGGCTGTGTTGTATAGCATATAAACAGTTAACACTATTATTCTGTAATACAATTTGACCATAGTGTTACAGTTGCTTTCGAACCATCCACACTTTGGTCGAAGGTGTGTACAGACAACATATAGACATATCGTCATAATTAATTAGTTGTGGGCTTGAGGAGGTCTTGAAATGTGACTGTGAGCCGATGACAAGTGCCCCGTCAGTGGCTGTCCAGATGTGTAGCCGGTGGCCATAGCGCACTGTGCTGATTGTCATAACCGATGGTTCACAATTGATTTAGAACGACAGATTACGTGAATCTTGAAAGGGGCAATAAGAGTCATGATGGATTCTTGTTTTCAGTAATATTGTAATATTAGTTGATGACTTAATGAATAATGGACATGTTCGAAGACACGTGACTTGAGATATATGCAGTTCGTTCGCACATTAATGGAGCCAGAAAAGTCAACATTGAACAGAAGCAATTATATAAATGAATGTTCAGTAGCACAATGGTGTGTGCTGCATATATTCGAGATGACGTGATAGCACTTCTAAATTGTCACATGTTAACAAAGTGTCAGCACCTTTAAAATGTATTTGGAACGAGTTCAATAAGACGGATGTCATCTCGGTTGTGACAGTGTATATAACCTGCTGATGAGAACGGCGTAGCATTTTCTCCCATACTTACCATTGAGATTTGCGGTTGATAATAACGTGTACAGACTTTGAAAATATATCCGCTGATGTTACTATTTTCAAAAGATGTTTAAAGCAATCTAACAACAACAATCTATTACTTTACGTAAAATGAAATCATGGGCCTTTCTGGCCCTTCTATATATCAAACAGTGCCCTTCTGTATATCAAACATTATCTGTATATCAAACATGTAATTGATAATAGGCATAATGCACTCCATCCCTTTACCATAGCTCCTCATTCCATCCCTCTACCAGAGCTCCTCATGCGAGGGTTGAGATATATTCGGCGGAACTTACCGCTTTTAATGAGGTAGCCTTTAGCTGAGCGTGAAAAAAAACTTTATATGTAATTTGAAAATAAAACTTTTTTTTTTATTATTATTTTAGATTAATCTCTTAACCTTTTAATTGGTTAAATGATAAAGGTAAGTTCTTAATGTTAAATGTTTCAGAAATAAGAAATAAACGTACATTTTGAGGTGTCATGTTTCTTGTCGTTAGTGAAAATGTCTGTTCCAACTCCTTCCAAGACGTATTCCAGAGCGTAGAGGATGTTCACGAGAACAATTATTCATGCAACGCTCGTCAGAAGAAATAGTGTAAAACATAGGTGTTCGCTGCAAAGGTATTTATCTATAATATGTTTCGTGTTTTTAATAGGTAACACTAGCAATGATCAGATTACCGATGATTTATGTCACACCAAGAAGAATACTCTATTAATGGTGATAAATGAATTAAAATACCGTCGAGATGACGAGCATACTTGAACTATTGTCACTCTTAACAAAATTTCCAAAATGCGAGAATACTTGAACACCTGGTCAGGCTTAAAATGGTGCAGCGAAATTAATCTGAAATGTCTTGCACAGCAAGGTATTTGGTGTAACTGGGTATACGTGCCTATATATGTATTTTGTTTAAATACGGTGTCTACTTGTAGCAGTGAGACACTTATCTCTGGTGAGCATCGTTTTTTCAAGTTTCTGCAAAAGAAAATCAAGAATTGTTTGTCTCACTTGCTGAGTTTAACGTTTACGGCTGTTTAATAACGGACGGTCAGAACTCTTCAGAACAACCTCCTGACGTGTTTAATGATCACAATCACACTCATTCGCACAAAATGAACTACAACATACGAATGCAGTCCTACGCTATTGAAATAACACCATTACAATCAAATAATGTGTATCGAATGAAGGCAATATATGTAATTGTAATCTTAGTTCACCATTTGGTACACCATTTGGTACAGGTTAACAAAACATTTACAGAAAGTCAATGGCAGATCAGTTCACAGATTAGTATTATGTTAAACAAACAATGATGTTTGTTACAAAGTATCCATATAATGATAACAAATTACAAAATGAAAATGAATTATGAATTATAAACCACAAATATATTCATTTAATTCATAACTGACAATGCGGTTTGTTAAATATATGGGAGAGTAGAAACATTGATATATACTGAACCAAATGTACACACAACATGATCCACATTGTCTTCTATATAATGTGTTTTTTTTAAAGTGTTATACTTCAACGTTTGTAATGAAAGATAACCTTCAGAAAATATGGTATAAAAAGAATCAATACACGTGTTTAGCCATCAGACTCATTTCAATACCCTTACTAAATGTGTCTGGAGCACTATAGGAATGAAACTTAGCAAGTAAAGTTTAGGATTGATTGCCGGAGAATAAAGAATAAAAAAGCGTAACTTTGACATGAAATATTGATCAAATAAGAATCAGAAGGTGATTAAAATTACTTCAAGTACAAGTTTAAGCATATCCTCAGCCAACAACTCACTCAGCAACTATATGTGTTACTGGCATCACAAAACGTATATAGGCAAACACGGTCATGTTACGTTATAACTTTGGTTCACTATAGTAAAGTTCGGGTCGAATTTTTAAACTATTAAAGGGGCGTTCGTGACCGAGTGGTTAGAGTCTCTGACTTGAAATCACTTGCCGATCACCGCTGTAGGTTCGATCCCTCAGATGGCTAGGAATCTTTATGTGAGGAAGCTATCCAGCTAGCTTGCGGAACGTCGGTGGTTCTACCCAGGTGCCCGCCCGTGCACAGAAAATGCCCAGAGGTTGCACCTGGGGCCTTCCTCCACCATCCACCAGTAAAAACTGGAAAGTCGCCATATGTCCTTAGCTGTTGGTGCGACTATAAAATCCAATTCAATCAATCAATCAAACTATTACAATTATGATGCTGGTTCTCAATCAATCAATCAAACTATTACAATTATGATGCTGGTTCTCAATCAATCAATCAAACTATTACAATTATGATGCTGGTTCTCAATCAATCAATCAAACTATTACAATTATGATGCTGGTTCTCAATCAATCAATCAAACTATTACAATTATGATGCTGGTTCTCAATCAATCAATCAAACTATTACAATTATGATGCTGGTTCTCAATCAATCAATCCAACTATTACAATTATGATGCTGGTTCTCAATCAATCAATCCAACTATTACAATTATGATGCTGGTTCTCAATCAATCAATCCAACTATTACAATTATGATGCTGGTTCTCAATCAATCAATCAAACTATAACAATTATGATGCTGGTTCTCAATCAATCAATCAAACTATTACAATTATGATGCTGGTTCTCAATCAATAAATCAAACTATTACAATTATGATGCTGGTTCTCAATCAATCAATCCAACTATTACAATTATGATGCTGGTTCTCAATCAATCAATCAAACTATTACAATTATGATGCTGGTTCTTGACAATGTATTCGTTTTCAGATCATATTACTTAAATTTTGGAATATTTGCCAGAAGTAAATTTAAATGTATATGTGTATACATGTACATTCTTGGATAAAATGGAATTCATTTTCAAATTTATTACGCACGATACAATTTCTTTCATGTCCAGGTATACTTTGAGGTGTATGCAAACGTCCTGTTTAATTAGAAACCTAGGTGAAGACATTCTAAGTCTTGTCTTGATAGCACTGAGCGAAATGTTCGTAATTTTATGATAATTTATTATATAAGTAGGATTGTTATGTGCAAATACATTAAAAAGCGAATATGTCTTGCCCTCGATGAATTTGTCAGGTAATAACATATACAAGTATATACTAAAAAAAGGTTTTGAATATATATGACGCAATTGTGAAAACAAACGATGAGATATAAAAAAAATATTAAAAACAATCGTGTTCATCTGGAAAAAAAGAAAAAAAAAAAAAGAAAAGAAATTCGTAATAGTGTACTCGCTAAACTCGATGATTAAAGCTTGTTATATATAAAAATGATTCATCTCCTTCATATTTTTTTAACATAAATGAACACTAAGATCTTTTGTATATTGCAAAAGTATTATTATTATTTTATTTTACAATTAAGTGTTAACATATATCGGAGGTATAGAATATACGTTAACATAATCGAAAGTACTGCGTCTATACATACCGAATCAGAATAATCAAATGAACACCTGGAAAAGTTGCCCCAAGACAATATGGGCGTTACTTTGGCCTTCACGTGTTGTTCGCCGTGACATCCCAACCCCACGTGGATTCTGAAGAACACCTCCATAATAAAAAAACACAATAACCTTCATAACGAGTTCTTTCATAATGTATGTTGGTTCTCTTTTCATGTTCAGTTTCAATCGCATATTTTTTTTTCTCTCTCACTGATAACAGAAACCCAGTTGTGTTTGGTCCGCAAGAAACTAGCCCCATTAAAGAAGAGGAAATTGAAACTTTAGAAATTGAGAAATCGATGGTAGCTGACATGCCATTGTCAAGTTTGATACGTTGGAACACGTGCGCGCACTAAGAGACAGCCAATATCATTCCTTCACATGGACGACAAAGATCGTTGAGCTCTGGTTAATGAACACGCACTCTAAATAACGTGGCAGACTACAAATTAAAGATGAATGGCCACCCCTTTTGTAGTATTATCAATTAACAAATTTAACTCAAAGTTTATCTTATGTACATTTTTTGATAGTCCCGGAGAGAAACATATTGTATGTAAAAGTAAGTATTATTTGCATGATGTATATAGTACTTTTACCACTGCGTGACTGCACGGGGAAATGAGGTAAATCTGAATTGTATACCTGCACAACTATTGCCAGATAATTGATAAATTCATTTACCTGTGGATTAATTTACCTGTTCAAAGTTTTCTACGTCATAAAATAAAATCGTATTCTCGTTTTTCACAGATATTGCCATGCGTGAATTGTAAATATATATTGTTGTGTATTTATTTCGATTTAAATAAACATAAACATGTTCAGGAAACAAAACATGGCCGGAGAACTTTAAATCATAATAACAACCTGATAATTTGAAATATGTTGTGTCCAATGTGATCAGAGTAACTGAATGTAAAATGATTCATTTAAAAATGTTACTTTATCTATACATCAAGCGCATCTACATCAAGCATAGAGCCACAGCATCTACATCAAAAGCATCTACATCAATCGCAGTGTCACCGCATCTACATCAATCGCAGGGTCACCGCATCTACATCAATATCAGGGCCAGCGCATCTACATCAATCGCAGAAACACCGCATATACATCAATCGCAGGGCCAACGCACTTACATCAATCGCAGGGCCACAACATCTACATCACGCGCAGGTCCACATCGTCTACACCAATTGTAGGGCCACCGGACCTACATCAATCGCAGGGTTACCGCATTTACATCAATCGCAGTGTCACCGTATCTACATCAATCGCAGGGCCACCGCATCTACAGCAATCGCATGGCCACCACATCTACATCAATCGCAGGACCACCACATCTACATCAATCGCAGGGCCACAGCATCTACATCAATCGCAGGGTCACAACATCTACACAATTCGGACGGCCACAGCATCTACATCAATCGCATGGCCACAGCATCTACATCAATCACAGTGTCACCGCATCTACATTAATCGCAGGATCACCGCATCTACATCAATCGCAGGGCAGCAGCAAAAGACTGGGGGTGTTTAGAATAAATGTCTATATCTTTGGAAATACGGTGTAGCCGTAAGTCAACTTCACCTTTTACACATCTTCATTTCATGTAAACATGATTTTAAGAGAAACAAAATAGAACAAGGACATTACCGCTATAATACAATATAAATAATAATAACTATAACATAAATTATACAACACGTGTTTCTTGAATTGTTACGTTCTGTATGCTTTTAATTATATATTGTGTTGCTATTAAAATATTTACTTTTTAGAAGATAATACATTTATATTTAAAAAGAGTGCGTTCTGTAACCGTTTATTTTCAAATGAACGTTTGTATTCTATGTGACAAAAGATATACATTGTTATTCAATATATATGTGTTCACTATATATGTATCACTAACCATCGCGCCTTGTTAAGGGGCACGGTATTCACGAGGTGTGTTTTGATGTTGCTGCTGGTGCTGCTCTGTTTTGTCCGAACTGTATAAACAATAAGTGAGGTCGTCCCACTAATACCTGAACTTAAGATTGTACAGAGATTCTTAAAACAGAAGTGGAAGAAACATTCAAAAGCCATTATAATACGATATCTGCAATGAGTCTATAATTACGAAGTTGTATATACGCCATGCGCCATGCGGTTCACAGCCTATGTTATGATAAATTTACAACAACGCTACACTATATGTATTCAATAATATGGACAGGTAGAAGGTTTAGATAGGGACCGCCCTCGACCAATCAGCGACCGTGATTTATACTAAACTCTCGTCTCGTCACTTCATTTCAGCACATTAGTGTTGAGATAATCAGTGGTACAGGTTGCCCTATGTTGAACGAAAAAACTAAATCTGTTATACACACTATATATATACTACTTAATTGAAAAATCAGTTTAGGGATTTTAATATGCGTATTCACTAATAAAGTTAAACATCATAAAAGTTTTACATTTGAAAATCGACGGAGTCATTCAGTCGTGAAAGGAGTTTAAAAGTTTTGATAATATAGTATAGAAGTAGTTAAACTTGATACACAAGTGGGAGATTTGGAAGCGTATTATAGTACCCTGTGTACCATGTTAAACATGAGGATAATAGGAATGGAAATATGTGTGTTCCTTTATAGTTCAATCATATGCTTATCTAATTAGTGTTCTGTTTGACAGAAAGAATTTATCTCTCTCACGACTAGAAGAAGCAATATAAGTATTAATATATTCTCGTACACGATTTACGAATTAGCTTAGTTTATTATTAATACGATAACAAATCAGTCCAAGAAAGAGGTGATTCCTATATATACGGTCTAAAGTGTTTACCGGATAATTCGGATAAGTTCCTACAGTAGCTGTACACGTATACAGGATTTACCCACCAAAGTTGATGCTTGACACCATACTAGCTACAGTCATACCCCGCCCATGGGTTAGGACAAACAATGTGCAGGATCTATAGACCCGTGCGGTACGGGACAGACATAAGATAGTCGTGTAAGTATATTACGTGAACAACTGGCATGTTTACCTCATATCTTAGTCATTTTTTTTTTATTTATTTTTTTAAGTGGCATGTCTGTTTAAGTAGCATGTTTGTAAATTAACGGAATGATTTTTTTTACTTAAACTGCTCACAGAAAAGCACGTAAATTATCGTACCATGGATCGTACCCATAAATCAGTCCTAGTGCTCGTGCCTATGCGATGTGTATGCCAATCAACATTCAGAATGTATGGGCACATAAACATCGACAGTTGGTGGCAATGCAGGCAATGATGTCATGCCTCCTTGACGAGTCAAACATAAATCACTGGTATTGAAGTTCTGGTATTTGACACGCCTTCGATAAATGTCGATCGTTCCAAATTTGTATTAATAATTATAAACATTTGCAAACCCTCTTCAAAAATAGTCGTATTCCCTTTGGGTCCTATCCTAGTTTTGTGGGTTACCCTTTTATTTTAAATTAGCCATTTACATAACCTTCTGATAAAGTACATACAAATACATGTCCATCCTGAAATACTGAAAAACAACAAACATTAAATAAAAATATATTTTAATCGTGTACAATTCACACGGCTGTCAAACTGAAATTTATGAAAACGTATGCTCAACATAAGATGCAGTGCGTATATATGTATATGCAAATAAAATGCATTAACGAATCCATTTAGCCTAAGTATTTACGATTATTACCGAAATACTTCAAAAGATATGTATCGGGAGGAAATAGTAAACAAATTAGAATAAGTCCTTATATTTTACTTCGCATTGCCTGTTAGACACGTATATAGTATGTAATAAACATAAAAATGTAAAATTATGCTTGTGTGATAGTGAATAGGTCCCCACCAGGTGTTCACCGCAGGTAGGGACATATACCACGTGAAAATATAAATATATCAAAGTCATTCATTTATATTAGACAGACTGTTAAGGCTAAATATGCGAGTCATCTGTCATACATGGTAGATACACAGTTAGGCAAATTCGCTATTCTTAACATTAAGTGTAACGTCGTTTGTAGGTGTGTAATTATGTTTTTTCATACATTTAATCGATTCATGCATTATATTAATTACCGTATGTAGACACAGGTATAGCAGTAATTTATATTGTTGAAATGATGCAAGTGTTCACTACCAGTGGTTTTTTGTTGTTTTCAGAATACAACATACACTCTGTCTTTCAGATGAATCACAACCACGTTTCATTTGCACTTTGAATCACTCGCTTTGTCAGTTAATATAACCATATCGAGACATGCTAGAAGTAATTTGTGAATAAAGTACTAATGTTAAGACTCGGTAATCGGTCGTTACTTTAAAACAACCTTGAAAAGTCATACTATACAAAAGTGATATTAAAAAAGCCTGGCCAACTAATTGCTCAACTTAAAACGTCGAACACATTTTTCTTTTTGAACTGCACGCGTAGATTTGTCACCGTTCTTTACCGGCAAAGTGTTTAATGATTTGTATTTCAACATTTAGTAAATAACCCTTAATTCTGAATAATAATTTTGACTTTGCTAAACTGTTTGTCTTTCTGATCGTAATACATTGGAAGTTTACACCCAACAATACTCTTTCTAAATATTAACACTTGCGTTAAAACAAAGAAAGTTATGACGCTGGAAAATAAGCCATTCCATCGAGAAGTACAGATCTTGAAGAAGTCCCCACAACCCAGAAATAATTGTGTAAATGTACTATTTTAACATCTAAATAACTGCTGCATGTTTTTGAATGGGGAATGAGCGTGATTTATGACACATAATTGTCCCGCAGCAAGACAGTGCCGAGGGTTAACATACCAGCAGATAACCATCTTGATCATTCGTCGTACGTAGGCCAAGTGAATAAATACAAAACACCATGTCATTATGAATAACATCACTAAAACATTCCCAATATGCAGGTTGATGTATTAGCATAGGTTCTCAAATTGGAAATGGACAATATGTTTTACACCACTGAATAATAAAGACCAGCGTCGTACGGAATTTGCTCGCTGTTATCCCTGAAATGTTAATGATCAGTGGTCAAGCCTAAGTCATAATGCCAAGTTTCGATTACCTGAACTTAAACCATTTTAAAATGATAACATATAGTTGGTACATTAATATGATTTAAATAAGTTGACATACCTGGATGAATAACGGGTGTATATCCAATATTTGAGGACCTCGTGGTAGATGAGTTCTAAAACTTAAGTGGTATCCTCTTCAACTGAACTAATATTATCTTTATTCAATGTTTAATTACCGAGTCTTCGTTATTTCTTTGTTGTTTCCGTACTACTTCTTTGTTGCGTGTTTTTGCTCATGTACTAGTATCGTTTACGCATTTATACACGTGGGAGTCAGTTGTAACTCTCAAGTAACCATCAACACATTAAAGCATGTTTAGAATAACATTAACAAGTACTCGATAACAGAACAAAACCAATATAATACAAGCTTTCTATAATTATGTACAACCCCGAGCAAGAAGTATGCTTTAATGGTTTTATTTATAAAAGGATCGCGTGTTGAGTTTCATTCTTTTCGTTTTAACATGCACCTTACACGAAAACGTTTCGGTTGTAGCGAAAATTGATATATTAATTTTTTTCTCTCGCTGTTCAAGCTGTTCAAACAAACCACGTCTCAGGTAGAAGTGGGTCAGTCAAACCCCTAGGAGAAAACACTACACTAAAATCAGTATTCAATAAAAAGTACAATAAATACTAGTGTTTAAAAGTCGTGTGCAAGTTTAAACGACTTTAACAAAGATCGTTTGATAACAACATCAATTTATCATTTATTTAAGTACAAATATGCATTTGACAAAGATATTAAGTTATCTTATCAAACAATAACTGCACGGTATTTTAGACATTCTGCATGGTGTAGCATTATGTTACTCGGCCCGCAAGTAGCGTTACGCTCTTTATTCCATCGTTTTATTGTTGTCTGTATAGTGAACATTAGTATTACTAGCAACTAAGACAGGTATTGAAACGAATATAAGGGGAAAGTTTCCGTTTAAAAAGGACAAGCACGATTCGGTTAAAAAATAAATAAATAAAAACAGGTAATAAGAAATCAAAATTTAATTCAGGAGTTTAATCATTAACCCACAATGCAAATATAGTGTGTACATTTATAATTTCGCTATACAACCGAGAACACCTGCCTTAGAATCAATCGTTATCGTAGATCATCTGACAAATATTTATGTCTCTTTAATCTTCCCATGAGATGTTCAAGTGATGATACTGCTTTGTATTTAGGATAATGCGTTTTGTCTGGCTAAGGGAGGTAATCTAGTGAAAAAGTATTTGGTCTAAAAAGGCAGATAAACTGACGATATTTCAAAATACAGGGAGCGTAAACAAAAATGATAAGTAATAAAAAGCATAACGTGTGTATATAGACAGATTAAAACGCATCCTCACCCTCCTCTGATCTGCACGTTTGCTCTTTACGCTTCGTTTTTGTCAAGGGGTAATAGGGCGACGTTTAGCTCTCATAGGACCATGGTCTATACAGGGAATTCAATACCCACAAGGTGTTTGATCTAACTTTTATTTAAAGTATAGACGATGAGCAGAGATGTTCATGATGATATTTTAGCGCTGTGCGACTGCCGCGGGGTCTCACAAGCAGAGCATACACTATTGTATTTGTTTGTTAGAAAGTTTTTGATGGTTTGAAAGAAACAAATATGTTAGTTGTAAAATCGTTCATTACCTCTACAATGGTATCTCTATAAAATATATAGAACCCTGCATCACTGAATCGCGAAAAAAAAATCCACTTTTATTTTTTATAATGTGTAACATATTTTATACATGCATATATAAAATGTATACATAAATATACAGAAGGAATTGCTGTATTGTGTATACATGTATGTTCATTCACAAATCATTAGAAACACCAAGTTATTCACCTAAACTTTATGTTCATTCACAACTCATTAGAAACACCAAGTTGTTCACCTAAACCTTTCTTTTATTACTGCTCTTTATTCATTTCGGTGAAAACTATTTTTCTATATTATTATATTAGAGCCAGTACATTTTAATTTAACAATAATATATCAAGCTAATCACGATGGTTATATGCATCTGTTATTGTCACTACTGGCAATACTTTTCGAAAATACTGCCATTGGATTCTTCCGCTCTGTTTGAACTCAAAACAGAGGCAAAATGAGTTGTTAGCAGTGCAGCGACATTAAATGACCACTATTTGATGTGTTTTTTTTAACATTTAACATTATTTATAAGAGTTAAGCGGATAAATAATCGAGACAATTATATATTGCAATATTATTTTGCGTCAGATATCTACTTTAGGGTATGGACACTAGTTAACTGGGGAAAATATGATATGTTCATACTGAATGCACCCCACGTGGTGGAGAACTCGATCCTGTCCGATAGAGTTACTAAATACTTTCAATTTTCAATCAGCGGAATGGTTCAAGATTTGATCTTTAAGCTCAAGAGATTTTGTAATCGATAGAAAAAGGCATTGCATGTGTCTTTTAAAGGCTGTACTTTATCCAACCTGTTAATCTGTGTTAATTGTCAGTCACTGAGTATATTATCGTTGAATACGCATATTTTAAATATTTCAGTAAAGATGTGACATTGCTTATTCTCTTGTGGGTGCTGTTGTGGGTGCTGTGTTGTTTTCTTGTGCTAATTGCACTAAACGATATCAAAAACATTTCCGTCTTGTTCCTAGTGTACGTCCGTCTGTCCACGATACAAAATGCAAAAATGTCTATAAACAACTCGCTCGCTTATTAAATAATTAACACATAGGCTCAAGAAATGTTCATTGCTGGAATTAAACAAATGCCTTTTGATTTGATTGAAAAACGTATGCAGGTGGAATCAGAGATTCTGGGAGCAGAACTCGATGATGTCAGGTTGGTTCGGATAAACAGGAAAATAATCAGTGATTAACTTCAGATAGCCTTTCAACAATTTAATTTGTTAATCTTTTACAACAGATAATGCAATAAATGTTTATCACATGTTAACATATCGATAGGGACGCTCTACAGTAGTTTACCACACTGCTCCCCTCCTTAAGTGTAACTTAACTGTCTGATCCCGAGTAATTCGATTAATATTATATTAATATATTTACTTTCCCCTTTACTTTCACGGAGATAATAAATGAAGTAAATGTTCAAATTCTTGTACAAGATACCCTGTCAACAGAGAGCTTCGTCGCTAAGGACGTTATCAGTGGCATTGAAAGCGTATCATTATTCCACCATTACGGACCTTACGGAGTACATTACTTATAAGTGTTTAAGTTCGGATATTTAAGTATTTAAGATAAATGGACAAATGAATGGCCGGGGTGTGCTCATGGTAGTCATCAATTGGTTTTACTCTTGCTTTCTTTTATGCGGTGAATTGGGTCAGTAGATTTAAACATTGATACAGGAGGAAAACAGCAAAATCTCCAGTCATTAAAACTACATGTTTTCTATTATGTAACAGTAGTGAATATTGTAAAATTCGTAACTCTTTTAGGTTTTGTTTAATACAGTGTATATCCATGGTGACAAGGTGTGTGTAATAAGCGTTTCATTTTAAGTGACCAACTTATTAATTTCTTTTAATCATGACTGTAACAAGACTGCAAGCTATATTAACTGTGATGTACCGTATTTCCGATTTCTATGTATACTTCACTTTGGTGGTGGTGTTTTACTGATTGTCAGATGCTATGGGTTGCCTTGCCCCTTTCTCCACTATTCGTGTTGATAGTTATGTTTTAACTGCCTTTAGTTTGCCTTAACCCTTCTCAGTTGCATTATGTTTCTCATTGTGTATGTGTACCATGATGTTTGTTTCACTCAGAGAAACCCACGTGTTGCTTCTCTCTGATACACAATTAACTGATATACACCTAGTGTGTTGTTCGTGGATGCTACCGTTATTGTAGATATGTACTAAGTAGCCGTGTGGTGTTGTTTATATTGGAAATCTGACTAAATGGTTCGTTGATATATTGGTATCTGACAGTAATTAGAAACCATGGCTCAGGCATGCATCGCCTCTCTAAATATATAAACACCGATACGGATCGGCTATAAAAAAAACTACGAAAAAGTAAAACAAAGAAAGCAAATATATAAACAAGCGTGTGTTTTCCATTCTGTTACCTTTGAAACGTGTACGTTTCATTGCCATTGGTATTACACCAAGGAAAAGAGGGGAACTCACGCTGACTGGCTTAAAGTATGGAAAGCAAAAGTATAAGTATTGCTGTTGTCTTGCTATCTCTTTCATTAGCTATTTACCTGTTTTATGGTTCAAACGTACAAAAAATGACTATACGCAAAAGACAGTTCTTTTTCACTTCGGCTTATTATGTTATATTAATACGTTTACAAATATAACTTGATGCTTTTAATTTGTTTCCTCGTATATGCAGATATGTATTAAGCCGTCGTGACAGTTTTATAGCTATGTTGAATCTCTGATACCCAGTACGCTTACCTATGAATTGGATTATATAAGATCTAAAATGAATTAAACTCTCCTTTAATATAGATCAAGTGTAATTATTTGTCTGAAAATTGCGGTGTCGATTTTCCATGTCTGTATCATAAAGCTTCTAAGTTATTGTGAGGCACACATAACATTGTTTACGTAATAACATGCGAAAAATGCTTTGGTGTGCTATTTCAACGTAAAATGTGTTCGGTTCGCTTGAGATAGGCAGTTGACTAATGAGAAATGTTTGACTTTACATAGCTTCAATAAGCCACCAAAATTTATCACTTCATTCTTTCTTAGATTAAGCATATTTAGACGGTGATTTATGGGTTTATTATGGGAGTCACTCGAGCCAAAATCTGAAGACTGATAATTGTATTTGCTAAAGCATTGCATTTTTACACTCCAGATTATATGTAAAGGATCAGAAACACTAATAAAACGTGTATTTGTTTGACACATTTTTCTTTAATGATATAAAGAAATGTCGACAATAGTGAAGGTGCAGTGCAAACAGTTATTGTATAATCGTGTAAATACACATTGATTCATGTTGCATGCCATTTGCCACCATTTGGCTATGCCGTTACAATTGTAAACAGTAGTATATACAGGGCACCAGTAGAATACACATATAGGGAACCAGTAGAATACACATATAGGGCACATCTAGTACCAATTACTGTAAACAAATGTAAACACATACTGGGAACCAATAGTATAAACATAAGGTCACGTCTAGTACCCATTAGTGTAAACAGTTGTTTACACATATAGGGCACACTTAGTACTCATTAGTGTAAATAGTTGTATACACATACAGGGCAAGTTTAGTACGCATTAGTGTAAACAGTTGTATACACATACAGGGCACGTTTAGTACTCATTAGTGTAAACAGTTGTTTACACATATAGGGCACACTTAGTACTCATTAGTGTAAATAGTTGTATACACATACAGGGCACCAGTTGTATATACATACAGGGCACGTCTAGTATTCATTGGTGTAAACAGATGTAAACACATACTGAGTACCAAACATAAGGGCACGTCTAGTACCCATTAGTGTAAACAGTTGTATACACAAACGGGGCATGTTTAGTACTCATTATTGTAAACAGTTTTACACACATACAGACACACACATGGCACATCTAATACCAATTACTGTAAACAGTTGTATACACATACGGGGCATGTTTCGTACCCATTGTTGTAAACAGTTGTATACACATACAGGGCACCAGTAGTGCACACATACATGGCACGTTTAGTACATATTCTTGTAAAATGTAACATATATACAGGGTACTAGTAGTATACACATACAGGGAACGTTTAGTACCCATTGTTTTAAACAGCTGTATACACACAATGGGCGCGTTTAGTACCCATTGTTGTAAACAGTTGTCTACACATCTAGTAGTAGCCATTCTTGTAAGCTGTTGTACGGGGCTCGTTTAGTACCCACCGTTGTAAACAGTTGTATACACATAAGTGGCACGTTTAGTACCCATTGTTGCAAACAGTTGTATACACATACGGGGCATGTTTAGTACCCATTGTTGTTAACAGATGTATACACATCTAGTACCTATTATTGTAAACAGTTGCATACATATCTAGTACCCATTATTGTAAACAGCTGTATACGCATACGGGCACGTTTAGTACCCATTGTTGTAAACAGATGTATACACATCTAGTACCCATTATTGTAAACAGTTGTATACACACAGTCGTATACACATACCGGGCACAATTAGTATATACATAGGGGCACATCTAGTACCCACTGTTGTAAACAGTTGTATACACATACAGGGCACGTTTAGTACCCATTAGTGTAAACAGTTGTATACACATACAGGGCACATCTAGTACCCATTGTTGTAAACAGTCTTAAACACATATTGTACCCATTATTATAAACAGTTGTATACACATCTAGTACCCATTAATGTAAACAGTTGTATACAAATCTAGTGTTCATTATTGTAAACAGTTGTATACACATCTCGTACCCTTTATGATAAACAGTTGTATAGACATCTAGTACCCATTATTGTAAACAGTTGTATACATATCTTGTACCCATTATTGCAAACAGTTGTATACACATCTAGCTCCCATTAGTATCCCATTAGTGTATGCAGCTGTATACACATCTAGTATCCATTGTTGTCAACCGTTGTATACACATACAGGGCACATTTAGTACCCATTATTGTAAACAGTTGTATACACATCTAGCACCCATTAGTGTATGCAGTTGTATACACATCTAGTACCCAGTATTGTAAACAGTTGTTTACACATCTAGTATCCATTATTGCCAACCGTTGTATACACATCTAGTACCCATTGTTGTAAACAGTTGTATATACATCTATTATCCATTGTTGTCAACCGTTGTATACACATCTAGTATCCATTACTGTAAACAGTTGTATATACATCTAGTACCCATTATTGTAAACAGTTGTATACACATCTAGAATCCATTGTTTTCAACCGTTGTATACACATCTAGTACCCAGTATTGTAAACAGTTGTATACACATCTAGTATCCATTGTTGTAAACAGTTGTATACACATCTAGGACCCATTGTTGTCAACAATTGTATACACATCTAGCTCCCATTAGTTTATGCAGTTGTATACACATCTAGTACCCAGTATTGTAAACAGTTGTTTACACATCTAGTATCCATTGCTGTCAATCTGTGTATACACATCTAGTATCCAGTATTGCCAACCGTTGTATACACATCTAGTACCCATTGTTGTAAACAGTTGTATATACATCTATTATCCATTGTTGTCAACCGTTGTATACACATCTAGTATCCAATACTGTAAACAGTTGTATATACATCTAGTACCCATTATTGTAAACAGTTGTATACACATCTAGAATCCATTGTTTTCAACCGTTGTATACACATCTAGTACCCAGTATTGTAAACAGTTGTATACACATCTAGTATCCATTGTTGTAAACAGTTGTATACACATCTAGGACCCATTGTTGTCAACAGTTGTATACACATCTAGCTCCCATTAGTGTATGCAGTTGTATACACATCTAGTATCCATTGTTGTCAACCGTTGTATACACATCTAGTACCCAGTATTGTAAAAAGTTGTATACACATCTAGTATCCATTGTTGTAAACATTTGTATACACATCTAGTACCCAGTATTTTAAACAGTTGTATACACATCTAGTACCCATTATTGTAAACAGTTGTATACACATCTAGTATCCATTGTTGTAAACAGTTGTATACACATATAGTACCCAGTATTGCAAACAGTTGTATACACATCTAATACCCAGTATTGTAAACAGTTGTATACACATCTAGTATCCATTGTTGTAAACAGTTGTATACACATCTATTGTTAACAGTTGTATACACATCTAGTACCCAGTATTGTAAACAGTTGTATACACATCTAGTATCCATTGTTGTAAACAGTTGTATACACATCTATTGTTAACAGTTGTATACACATCTAGTACCCAGTATTGTAAACAGTTGTATACACTTCTAGTATCCATTGTTGTAAACAGTTGTATACACATATAGTACCCAGTATTGTAAACAGTTGTATACACATCTAATACCCAGTATTGTAAACAGTTGTATACACATCTAGTACCCGTATTGTAAACAATTGTATACACATCTAGTACCCAGTATTGTAAACAGTTGTATACACATCTAGTACCCGTATTGTAAACAATTGTATACACATCTAGTACCAAGTATTGTAAACAGATGTTTGCACATCTAGTACCCAGTATTGTAAACAGTTGTATACACATCTAGTATCCATTGTTGTAAACAGTTGTATACACATCTATTGTTAACAGTTGTATACACATCTAGTACCCAGTATTGTAAACAGTTGTATACACTTCTAGTATCCATTGTTGTAAACAGCTGTATACACATATAGTACCCATTGTTGTAAACAGTTGTATACACATCTAGCACCCATTGTTGTCAACAGTTGTATACACATCTAGTACCCAGTATTGTAAACAGTTGTATACACATCTAGTATCCATTGTTGTCAACAGTTGTATACACATCTAATACCCAGTATTGTAAACAGTTGTATACACATCTAGTACCCGTATTGTAAACAGTTGTATACACATCTAGTACCCGTATTGTAAACAATTGTATACACATCTAGTACCCAGTATTGTAAACAGTTGTATGCACATCTAGTACCCAGTATTGTAAACAGTTGTATACACATACACGGCCCTTTAAGTAGTTTATGGCAAAACATGGAGTACATTCCATGTAACTTTACAGAATTCATAACCATAGTGAAGCAAGCACCTCCTCGTTCATCCGTAGTACTAGTACGATGAAGTGTGTAACTCCACACACGAACGTGAACAAAGTTCTGTTTGTCCTTTTCATTATTATCACATGCCTCAAAGTACTTTCTATTGTCTAAAGTCATATGATATATCCAATACAGGAAAATAAAAGTGTACTGATATTTCGTATAACGGCACACTTTTCAAAAAGTGTGCCGTTACACCAGATATCATACAAGGGGCGTGGCTAGCGAAAACAGTAATGAATTATCCAACTTGGTGTTACACGCACACATCATGAAAATATCTCGGCTTACGCCTCGATATATTTCATGAGGTATGCTCGTAACACTTCGTTGGACATTCTATAACTAATACATATTTGGCTGGAAACGACATGTAAGTACCTGAACATTTAGCAGACGACTTGTAAAGAAATAAAGCGTACCTGAGTTAGCAGCTTGAACGTTTCACGGCAGTGCATGCTTCTGCTGATAAGCAACACAGAAAAACAATGTTCCCGCCGCTTATTCAACATCAAAGAGAATGGTGTCAGTGTTTAAAGCACGTGTATTAAAACAATTATGTTGTGTTAGACGCGAGCACTTCCTGTCGTCTACTGAGCTCTATAATTTATGATTGTTGGGCGTTCAGTAAGTTTATGTGTTGGTTTTAGGGAAAGTTTTCGCCAGCGAATACTGCAAAACATGTAACCGTGGAATATGTGTTTGCCCTTATCATTAGTATTCCAAATACTAAACAATACTACATTAGAGTTCATTCTCACAGGTGGCTGTATCGGTGGGGAACTAAAAAAAAAAATAAACAAATAAATAAAAAAGTTTTCCTAAAAGTATCGTAGTTTTAGACAAGGTTTGAAGCTCTCTCTGGTCAACATTTGATACCTCGTAACACTTATGATCAAATACTACTACAATTTATTTCATATTTAACGCGATTTATTTTATACATACTGAACGTAATTTAAGGTAAGAATGAACACAGGTGGCTGTATCGGAGCTGGGAACTAAAAAAAAAAAAAAAAAAATTATCCACAAATCTGGGCTGGTTGGAACCACAGATGTATGTCGTTCTCGAAACCGAAAACCGAAAACAATTCGATCAAATCGTTTTTCGGTGACAAGTCGCGATTTCCCGGTAGGTATTATACAATTATGGACTTTTCAGCTGTTATACATGATGTGATATGCACCAAAAAAATCATTATTGACCGAGGCGATAGCCGAGGTCAATAATGATTTTTTGGTACATATCAACATCATGTATAACAGCTGAAAAGTCCATAACTGTTTTATTATATAACCCTCAATTTACAATTATATAAAACAGGTCAATATCAAAAAAACAATTATATAAAACAGGTCAATATCAAAAAAACAGGTCAATATCAAAAAAACAGGTCAATATCGCTAGATATTTTTTCTAAAAAATTACTTTTTAGCCAATGAAAACGCGTCTATTTATAGGTTATATAATAAACATCACTATGGAACAAAATAAAGCACATATTCACCTCTATTGGTGGCGATTCCCCGAATGTACCATTGTCAATCAATTCAACAACGCAACAAGTAATAAACACAAATATAACGCTTACCTTTTTTAAAATTGCTGTATTTGACGAGAAATCATCAGCTTAGAATAATGCTGCAATTGTTTTGAATAGTCATGATCATCTGCGACGCTTGCTTTTTTAACTTTTCCCTTTGTCTTTAAAAAAGCAAGCAACGTATATGACCAAGATGCGGTGAATATTCCATAGTGATGTATGGTAGGCATACCGGGAAATCGCGTTTTTCGAAGCATTTTGACTTGTCACAGAAAAACGGTTTGATCGAATTGTTTTCGGTTTCGAGAACGACATACATCTGCGGTTCCAACCATCCCAGATTTGTGGATAATTCTCGGAATTTGCCCAGTGAAATAATTGATGAAAACAGTTAGGTATCAAATGTTGACAAGAGAGAGCTTCAAACCTTGTCTATAACTACGATACTCTGGGACATAATTTACTGGAAAACTTAAAATATGTTTGTTTTCAACTTCTTGTAGATACTAAACAAAACAAAAAACATTTAACACGAAAATAAATAATAAAATTATTATTATTATTTCCCAACACCGATACAGCCACCTGTGTTCATTCTTACCTTAAATTACGTTCAGTATGTATAAAATAAATCGCGTTAAATATGAAATAAATTGTAGTAGTATTTGATCATAAGTGTTACAACTTTCGTATGGGTTCACATCTAAAATGCCGTATGCAGTATATCAGGGAGTTAAGCTGTTTTATCACATAACAGTTACGGCGGCCATGATTGACAGGACGTCAGCTTGAAATTGACAACATAAATAAACACCTGTGTGTCGTAGCCCACAGGTGTGCTGTGTCCAAATTAACACAAGCATAGCAAGCTAGCCATGAAAGGTGAAGAGGATGTGTGTATCGTACAATGTACAGTTGCGTGTTGTTGTTGTTGTTGTTGTTGTTTTAAAAATACTCAAAGGCGCATAATTTTACCTTCTTGTAGATACCTCTATCATAAAATCATAAAAACTGCAAATATATATATAAATATATTAGATAAGGTATGCACATGTATATGACTCTGTGTGTAAGGTATTAGCGCGTCATTCGCATTGCCATCAGAACGTCTGCACGTTTTATGAGTAGTATTAAACTTGTGATATGTCTGTATAATTAGTTACATGATAAAACAATATGACCGGATTCAACTGTGCCACTGAGTTTCGTCGGTGTGTTCTTGGGCAAGACACTTTCCCTTAGCCTCGTCCGTCGGATGGGGACGTAAACCGAGTGGTCCCGTGTAACGGTCTAACCTCCGAGCACGTTAAAGAACCATAGGAATCTATTCGAAATAAGAGAAGGGCACGGTTCAGGATCCCTATGTATCCTTCCCCACTCTATGGGGCGGCTCTAAATAACCTATGTGTTGATGAATATTCAATTCAATTCAATTCCATGCTTTTACTAAAATGCATACGCGTCGTCAGCGCCATCTGTCGTTTGATGTTACGTACATCAATTACATTTGGCAGACGATTCTCCAGGGTAATACATGTACAGTTGGGCCTACTTTCAGACCGTGAACTGATTGATAATTACACACACAAAACCGCTGATTAGTATTAGTACTTCGATTTTAATAAAATCGGAAAGATTGTCAAAGATCATTCTGGCTATTAATCACTAAATGTCCAGAGTAATTTTTGAGCGCCATAGCGACAATTCTAGAATACTCGATAGTTCCAAAATGCCAAATGATTGGTTTCAATCAAAGAAAACTGTTCATATTTCGTTTTGAAAAAACATGTTTATTTTATTTTCCTATTATAATGAATCCCATCTTGTGTGAATTACATTACACATAGCAAATGAATCCGTTAACTACGAACCACAATTTACGTGTAACAAACTGCATAGCTGCAAGACCGTAAATCATTACTAAACTACCATTTATATTTTTTGACAAAAAACGTATAACCAATTTGCGATTAGAGCCCATTTTCACGCCTAAATCCTCCATAATAGTGCGTTTTTATCTTTTCCATCTGATCGTATCTAAGGTTTATCGCTCGTTTTGTACACGATGATTTTAGTTGCTGATGTTTCGTCTTGTATTGAAAACGTGTTTGACATAAACACTAAAACCTGATAAAACAGTTCAGATTTTGAAATAATGGTAATAAAAATTACCCACAATTTTACAAATGTGGAAATTCAATACGTGTTTTTCAGTAACGCCTCTGATATCATGTTTTGATATTTAATATAAACGCATCAGTACAATGGCTCAAATGGAATAACTGATGTGTGTATGCTGAATAAAATGATGACAGAAAAATGGATATAGGTTGAACAGTGGACTCACAGGAAGCATTTGGGTTGTTGGGTTTATCAGGAATATTGTGGATTGTTGGGTTCATATAGTTGGATGATCCATTCTGTTAGATTCAATTGGCTTGTTGAGGCGGGTAATTGAGATTCACTTTTTTGAGGCGAAAACTAAGATCAAATTTTAAAAGCATGCATTACATAACAAGCACTGCTTTCCGTTGATCGTCGTCTGCCATGTATATGGTTGTCTTTGATTGACAGTATATAAACGTACATTATAAGCATTGGTAATAAAGGATTCGTTTAAAGAAACGAAACCTACATTATTTAAGCATTGGTAAAAACGTATACTGTACGAATCGGTAGTAAGAGATTGCTGTAAGCATTGGAAGTACCCGTATTCATATATATACTGAACCAAACAACTAACGCACCAGTAGACAATACCTTTAATATCTCAATAATAACAATCAATAAATCAAAACAAATTTCATTCTGAACAAGACAAATATCTTGTCAATAACGACTGTAAATTAAAAAAAATCATTCAAATCACCTGTCTCCAACGATACCAGAGTTCATATAATAATATTAGCCTCGGATTCGTATTAGAAAAACTTATACTTTACACATTGGTAGTAACGGATTTGTTTTGAGGAACTAATCGTTTTAGCATGTGTACGCCAATATGACAAAACCCGCTTCTCCTTTCTAGCACACAATACCTGCTCTAATGGCCAATATTGGCTGCTAAATAACTAGAACTGTTCGTGTGAACTGTGGTACGCACCTTCAATTACTAAGGAAATTGGTTTAACTAAGCACCGTACCGTACTTATACTTTGTAAGAAGCATTTAAAAAATACAATTCATGTTTCATAATAATAATAAAGGTGATCGCTCACTGTTATCAGTCAATCATCAAAGGTAAAATGCATTAAGATTGCGAGATTTAATAATGCATATATCTGGAAATATATCTGATAAGCTAATATAATTTTAATGGCGTATCCATCTAAAAAAACGCCTTGTTCCCGTGCTTTGGATATAAGGTATATGAAGAAAAGAAGTTCAAAGAATGATTCGGCTCTGTGAAGCGTTGTCTATCGAAAGGTACACGGGTATATAAATACGATTTTCTTCTCGGATTTAGGGGAGCCTAAAGACATGCTTTGATGAGTATTCACAACAATGATGATCCTGTTAAAACGCCATTTTATAAGGATGATATTCCATTCATAAACACCACTACTCTAGGGGTAATTCCTAATATATATACATAGATCATATATATATCTATAGTATTGTATAATTTGACTGTCAGTTTTATGTTTTGTAAGAATGTATATCATCATGTGCTATTTGCCTAATGGAATAAATTGTTCAAACGTAAACATACATATCCAATTTGTTTTATTTTGAGTTTAACATTGACTTATAGCACATGTTTTACTTACTTATATAATTGTGCTCTAATTAAATACACACATATATATAACGGTTATATGCACTTTTTAAATTTTTACAATAAAGTGGGATCTATGAAGCTCTACAGGCGCGATAAACATGCCATGTCATAAAGACGTCACATCATATAATCATGGTGTCACTTGGCACGTGTCGACGTTTGCCAATAGCATGAAGTTGAAACCGAGTGCTTAATGACATGCGCAGTTTACACTAAGTTTGTGGTATTTATATATAGAAACTATAGATATTACCTTGACTTTAGTATGACTTTAAAAGAAGTCCAAACGTAAGAAGAATTATTATCCCATAGAAGAGCAATTATAATTAAATCATATGACTTAACAAATTAATTTAAGAGCAATGCTTTAGGAATGAAAATTCGAGATATTAATTAATAAATATATTTATTTTTGTCTTCTTCAGAATTAGAATTTAGAAACTTCATGTTGATATTTATTTGTAATTATGGTTTACAATAGGTACCAACGTATGTTTACCAAACATATGGCAACTTTAGACCCCACACTTTAATATAATCCGCAAACGCCCGCCGCGACCAATTTGCGGCAAACACCGTCTGTTGGATAGCTTGGGACGAATAAAATTATTTTCAAAAAAATCTGCATTTGTCGTCAGCACCACATGTAGGTGTTAGAATTTCTATTTACCTATCTGATTGGTAATAAAGTGGTTTGCCACGTTAATCAGCGGTTCGCTTTAATTTTCAAGGCGCTGCGCTTGTATTTGCTATTACTACGGTAAACTGTTTAATTTTTACGAAAAGCATCTGTTATGTATATCAATTTGTTTGCTCCTTGGCATATAAAAGGGGTTTAGAAAAATTATAATCACTTATTATTAATCCGTCAGGATAGAACGATGCAATCTGTACGTATACATATTCATTTCATTTTGTAATAAGTGGCATCGCTCTTTTTTTGTATTGCTCATCATTATTATTTATGGAGATATATATATATATACAAACCTTATTGTTTGTCTTCTCGATATTTGGTGATGTATTGACTGTATTCACAACTGAAGCGTTTAAATCTACCGTAACGATTCCGTTACTTGGTGAGACAATTACCGTAACGATTCCGTTACTTGGTGAGACAATGTTATAGAATATATTGAATGTTGTCGTGCTTTTTTTCCAGTTCATGTTGTATTTTCTTCTGTTCTTATTTACAACGGAAATAATATATTTACACAATTTGTTCATTAACGTGTATACTGTTAACATCTTTGAGCACTTGTTCGATGGCATGTTTGCACGAAACATTCCGCAATATATTTAGATTTCAAAGTGGAAGTTAATGAAACAAAATAAGATACACGCTTCTCCTATTAAAGACCTTGTCTGTTTTCGGCTCAAAATTTCCAAAACAACGCGTAAATTGTACGACTTACGTTCGTTTCTATGGCAATGTATTAGTATTTGTGAAGCAGAGAGTATGAAAATACCGTCTCTGCGTCTATATCTCATAATTGAGTGGATTACACTACTTATATTTAGATTTTGACATCGTCTGGTGTTAGGATCATATTATATTTAAGAAATTAAATTTAACATGCGCATTAGATTATTTTTTTATATAATATATAAACGGTGTTTTCTTTTGCTTTTGTGTTTCAAGTAAGAGTTTGGATCTTTTTCTCTCAACGTTTATCAACTCCTCCCCCTCTTGTTTAATATCGTGTCCTGTTACATGTTATACGTATTTATCTTTTTATCATTTAGATTATTGTGACTAGCACTCTGCATCCATTTCTCCGACCAAACAATTTTGCATCAATATTTCTCTCTGGCTTTATCGCGCTAAATGTTTTAGATATATTTTTTGCTAATATATTTATAAATAATATATAACAGATAAATTCTGACATATTTTGAGAAAAAAGTGAAAAATAGTTTGAATGGATACCGAGAGGGCTATAGCGGATTAAACTAGGGATTAATACGATTATCGCCCGTGTTAACTGCCAGAAATGGTCCATAGACAGACTGTCTGTCTTCTTGTGGTTTATCTGGGTATCACATGTATCCAAATATGGACCAAAATATGTGAGAAGGCATTCATTGTCAAACAATAAGTCTTATTCTAACAGTTATTAACTCTTCCCACGTTTACTCGTAACCGTGTCAACGTTTGACGCAAATCTTCCTCTTAACATTGCATCGAAGATTTCTCTGTTATTTTTAGTTATTACAACGTAAACAATTATATTTTTATTTCGTTACTAGTATGCATACCAGCACACAACTATTTAATAGTTTTATCACATTTTATACAACATTAGTACCTTGTTGTATTATGTTTGTTTATAACAAATGCTCGAAATTGTCGCAAACGTTTGATTGACAATAATAGGAAACTTGTGAAAAAACGTGGAAATGTTTCATTAGCTTTTACTCTCGTATGTTACACACATAAGACTACAGTAAAACAAATCCGCAGGGGATATCATATTTACGTTTCCTTCTTTTGTTCCAATACATTTCATGTAAACCATGATATATAGTTGGCAGTGTCTACTCTGATGACAGGTTATGTTTTTTCTGCCTTTTTATTGCAAAAACTCGTTTTGTTTATAAGACAATATTAACAACGAAAACTGAAACTGTGGAGCCAAATGGATGTTTGAAAATCAATGCGTTGCATTCATTTATATATTCATAAAATCTGTATACCAGTAAACTGAGCGTCGATTAAGCCCCAAATTCTTTCAAAGTTACGTATTGCGTTTTTCTATATTAATATCAACATAAGGTACTTCCCGTGCCATTTTCAGTTGGTTTAAAGACGTAAGATAACTTCTAAAACAAACAAGCAAACTTTAATAAAGTAATCACACGACCATAAACCATAACAGTGACTCATCATTGATTGTAATCACTTTTACTATGCATGTGTCATTCTTAGTGATCGAATTCTAATTAGTCAATTATTAATCGATAAGTGATCCGTGATTGACTCAATCGAAACGTTGTATTGAAGTCGTTTGTTGTCTTTAAGTTTTTTGAGCAAGTCGTTAAGTGTTTAACTCATGTTTGACACCCTGAGAAAGTGTGACTCGTGACCCTTTAACGGGTATATAGAGTTACCTTTAAATGTAATGGCCATAAACTAGGAATTGTCTCAACAATAAGGAATATCATAAAAACAGTTTAAACAACGCTGGACTTTAAAATACAACTCAAAGAATAGGACGTGACCAATACTTATGGTTAGTCGGATATGTTATAAATTCTTGTTTTATATCGCTGTGTAGCTTCATTAACGTTAATGTTTGTAAATTCAAAATGTTTTTGTATATAATCAATTTCGCTATTTCTATTTTTTTTCTTCTCAAAAACAAATACTAAAAAAGAAGTGATGAAGATGTGTAGATCTAATACAAAACAAGGGCTATAATGTAACGCTAATTACAATTAACAGGTCGGTGTGTCACATCTAATGATGTCGTAATCACGTGATCACTACGAGACACTTATATGGTCAGTAGGTAATTAACTTTTATTTTAAAATCTTTAATCACATTTCTAAATCAAACGTGTTATCGTTGTTGAAAGAAAAGTTAACAATTGCTTTCGCCTATAGCTAATTACTAACAAGTTTATGTTAGTCATTTTTATGGTCAGTGATTATGGATTTCTAATTTTCATCATTGCGTTATTTCTGTTCTGTAATATTGTTGTTATTAGGTTATCAGTAAAATCATTGACCAGTATGTCGAATAGATGAAAACAAGATATATATTTAATGGTTTAGAGTTGAGAAAATACGGATACAATGTTTAGGAGCACATATATCGTTAATGGGATAGAGTGAGAAGGTGCTGAATTAACACACACTGTACATGTTGCCTTTAGAGACTAAAGACACGTGATTTACCAAAAAGTCTGGACTTCAGGAAATCATCTGCTAGTTATTTACTGAGGATTTATTCATATTCTTAATACATTGTTTACACGTGATAGTGGTTGTTTTTTGTGTTTTTTTCAAAAAGGACACTATTAAATAAAGATTGTACACGTGACTTTTGAAGGAATGACTCATCATATAATATACTAAACTAAGTGATTGTGCATTTAGAAGGAACTAAATCGCCCGTATGAATGTGAGGGATTGTTTGACATAGTTGCGTGACAATACATAGTGGGAGGCTATAGTGGTACCCCTCACAGTAGTGTCAGACAAGCACCCAGAAATATAACACAGGTGATTATGAAGATACTGCCGATACAATCCAACAACCGCTAGGTATTTAATCTTGAGATTCCTATACAATGATAGAACACGATGCGTTACTAAAAACCACTCCGTAAATGTTAGACACATAAAATTAGCTAGTCCTTCCTCTAAACAATTATCCGTTTTCATGTTGTTGTTGTTGTTTTTTAACTACAATCAATTTTCGAGTGATTCATATTCATTCGTTTAAGTGATCGACACAGAGAACTGTATGCAGTTGCTAATTAGTCGTAAGCATAAACGTTTCAAAAAAGCAAACAACGGTAAATCTTACAGTTATTCGCATACTTAATCGCTGTTATAGTATAATTATATAAATGATGTAAAAACAGTTAAATGGAGGAGATAGCTTGTTCATGATTTTGTTTTTTTACCATTAACAAAGCTTACTTGCAATGCAGATGTGTTGTGTGCTTTGAGTTCATATACAGCTTATTTACGAGCATTAATGTATGCCTGCACACCGTTGTATTTAACGATATATGTATTTAATTGTTATGTTTGTATACACACATTTTACTTATTATATACAATATACGTATGTATTAGTTTATAAACGTCTCGTTGTTTTACATACACATATACATATATATGTACTGCTAAATTGGTATTTCTACAATCTTTTGTTCACCTCTTTTTTGTATACTTAGATTGATGTTGTTGTTTTTTCTGCTTTCAGGAATTATCATCATGACTGGGGGTTACAGTTTTATATTGGTTCTCATCGTGATACTGACGGAGTTTGTGTCTACCTCATACTCTCACCTTCCCTCCTCCTCACCAGCACCCCTCACAGACGCCCAGAAAAACAAGGCAATCACGGCGCTCGAATTTAGTCTCCTCAAGTTGTTCGGACTCTCAAAGAGACCGCGTCCTAGTCGAAACGTCGTAATACCTCAATACATGATAGACCTGTACAGAAGTCAGTCCGACGACGACGACGACATACCGTCAGTTTTTACACGTGGAAGTGGAACAAATCTGGCAAACACGATCCGCAGTTTTTATCATGAAGGTAAGTTCTTGTTCTATTGTAGATCATTCGTCGAGCTCAGATACTAAGTATTTGAAATTCAAAATTCCCAACTTGTCTAACCAAGTGTTACAGTACTTGTGTTGTACTGCAACTTCTGACCATGAACTGTAAAGACCAGATACTGTTAAACAATTGCACGTGTTTTGTGTTTTGTTTGTTTTTGTTTTATTATCAATCAGTTTGCGATACAGTCACGTAGTTAAAGACTGGCGACAATGCGTGCAATAAAATATATTCAGATCGTCTGGCAAATATGGTATTATCTCTCGATCATGTATTGGAAGTTAAAACTATTCTTAGGACCAAACCCCATGCCATTTGTGTTAACGTCAGTTTAAATGATTTACAATTAAATGTTCTTGCATTTCCTCAACGGCGATTTTCGAAACATTTATATAGTGCTTGTCGTTTTGCATTCAGATATTTTGTAAGAAGGTCATACAAGCCATATTTAAGCTTACATTTCTGTGTTCAACTCGTTTTTCTAAAATGTCAACATTAAACAATCCCGTTAACCATCTCCAAGGTCAAGTTCGTAATTCTATTTAGACAGAGTTAAAAAGCAAATACACTCAAATAATAAACTGTTTTTGTAGACTCACTCAAGATAAAGTGCTTGGAATACAAAACATCAAATATAACACTGAAGTACAATTTAAACAAATTGAAATTCATTATTACACGTGGAAAATTTAACATTTAATAGGCTTAATTTCATAATATTCTATTTTCGTTCTTTCGCCACAGACTTTATGCATTTCTAGTTGAGATAGGTTATAGATTACTATTAAAGTCTTTTGAGCTGTAAACTTTATAATAGCTCTGGCGTCGAGTTGATCTTCTTCGTCGACCGCATACATTCTTCAAGCAAAGCAAGTCATATGCGTATTTTCATCGTATGCTTGAAAGCCACAATTTATGTGGGCGGTGATCATCGTTTATTTATGTGACGTTTAACCCTTTAGACATGATGTTAGGATAATGAATAACGAGCATTAGATAGATACAAATATAAACCTGGAGTTAATTGTTATGCTTTTTCCATAGTATTAAAGATTTTATTGCATTTTTGTCTGTATGTAAATAGTCGCTAATAAGTCTTGTTGTGCTTCGCTGTATGTCAGCACATTCCTGCATGCTAAATGCTTACAACGAAACAAAATGTCGCGGACACGTAGGAATGCATGGACGAGGCGAGTTCTGTGACACTGAGGCGGACAAAAGGAGCCGTAAGAGCCAAAACCACCGAATATTATGTATGCCATATACCACAAACTGTTTTAAAAGAAGAAAACACGTTTTTAATGCATTGCCTCACAACCATATTATTTACACGTATTTATTATTTAAGTGTTTAAATGAATTTATCTTTCTTATAACGTATGTTTTACATTACAGATGTTGAACACCTAAATGGCTGCAGTGCGGATAATTGCGCCAGAGTGTGGTTTAACGTGTCATATATTCCAACAGACGAGTTGCTGACCGCCGCCGAACTCAGGGTATACGTTGAGAGAAACAATACACATGTACAGGATAGCGACAAAGTGATAAAACATAAACTACAAGTGTTTGAAATTATGAAGCCAGTATCAAGGGACGGAGAACCCTTGAGTAGACTTATCGACGTGCAAGATGTGATAGTGCAAAATTCTAAATGGTTGTCATTTGACGTTCATCCGGCGGTTTTAAAATGGAAGAACAAACCGCGACAAAATCATGGATTAGAAGTACGTTTAGTGTCAAATAAAAACAGTCCGTCCTCGTCTCCGTTAAAACATGTCCGGTTACGGAGATCGACGGAAATTGACGAAAATCAATGGAATATTGAAAGACCGTTATTAGTAACATATACAGACGATGGTAAAGCTGCACGGACTAAACGGGGTGCAGAACCACCAACTAAAAAGCGAAAAAAGCGTAAACATAAAAAGTGTGAAAAGGGGAAAAAGGGGAGACAGTGTAGAAAAGACAGGAAAAATAATAAAACTAAAAAAAATGATAAAAATGATAAAACAAATCCTCCTGGAAAACGGAGGAAAGGTCATAAGGATTTATGTCAAAGAAGACCTTTAACTGTTGACTTTAATGACGTGGGCTGGAACGATTGGATAGTGGCCCCGCTTGGCTATGAAGCATACTACTGTGATGGTAATTGTCCGTTTCCTCTTGCAGACAATTTAAATACGACAAACCACGCCATAGTGCAAACATTGGTGAATTCTGTTGACCCTAGAGCCGCACCCACCGCATGTTGTGTTCCTACGTCACTTAGTTCTATCTCTATGCTATATTTAGACGAATTTGATAAAGTGATTCTTAAGCAATATGACGAGATGGTAGTCGAAGGATGTGGGTGTCGGTGACGTCACCGAACGGGTCTTATTATTCGTTATGCACGCAGTGTGCTTCCAGTCATTGGACAGGGCTGTTCGAGTGTGGGGCTTAAACATGGAGAATACCGGTATATTTGTTAACGAATTTGTGCTAAATCGCCCAAGTGACCTCATACATAACTATAGACGGTATTAACCGCTATTTATAGCAACTGCAGTATAATCGTCTGTGTGTTCCAGATGTTGTTATACGCTCTGAAATAGTTGGTCTTTCATGCTGAAAAATGTTTAAGATTGTATGAATGTTGTAAGTTGGTAGCTGGTTAGAAAAATAGTGCTGAACATTGTTCCAGTTCATACAGGTCAACACACAACACATCATCGCCATTTTCCAAGATGGCCGTTTTCAACGGAACACACCAGACGTTAGCATTTCTCAAATATGTAATTGTTTTTACCTTTAAACAAATAAATTGACGATATTTGCAGAGAATGAAGGTAATTTGAAAGCTGCTTTTAAACGAGAATGTCCCGCCTCTAATACAGAGTCGAATAGAGTGCTTCTATTATTATTGTTGTTGTATTTGTAAATACATGTATAAATGAAGAATATTTGAGAATATATACTACACAATTATTTATATACTGTACATTTCTAAATGCGTGTAAATGTGGCTGTTATTTTATTAAGACGTTCGATAGACCGCCATCAAATACACGTTAGTCTGGAGGTCGAGGCTGTCTAATGTTATTAAAATATGAAAATACTGACATATTCTATTTCTTTTTATTCTGTTTGCCAATTGCATACATGCCATCACTGTGTTGGTAAATCACTGAACTAGTGCACAATACATTGCATTACAAACGCATCTCGACATGCAGTGATTTTGTTAAGCATGTATTTGTGCATACTTAGGCACGTGAAGAGGATGCATGCGTGTATACATGTATCACGTGACAAGGTCATATAAAGATATATAATTTTATGCATACACAGAGTTTAAACTTAATTGAGAAGTGCCAGAAGAAGTAAAATACGCCAGAAGAAGTAAAATACTTTTTTTTTTTTTTTTTACTAATTGAACGTTTTTTTATAATAAAAAAACTGCTTTATTGAAAGCTCTATCAACTTTACTTTTAATACATCCTTTAATTCCAATCAGTACATAAAACAAAAACAAAAAACACGGGAAAAGATAAACGACGAAAAATGCAAAGTCACTGAATTGGTAGTACATGTAAAACAGAGAATACTTCAGAAAAAATATTACATTATTTTATACTTTCTATATCGTGTTTTTTTTCCCATGTATTAACTTATATATTTACATTTGTATTTTATGACATCGGTCTTGTAAAAAAAAAAGTCGAGTCATAGCTACAGGGGGCACATGTCATGTTTTGAACATCTTAATTTGTCTTTGACATATGCTCGATGAACTTAAGTAAAACCTGCTGTGTTTTAGTGAGCACATGGCAAAGAAGTCCAAGTATTACGGCGAATAGTCAAATGTCACCGGTTTTGTAAAATTATTAGTTTCATTTTCAAAACAGAAAACTCACTGAGGTCTTATGTGTCAACTAATTTGTTAAATTCGGTTCATTGGCCCGAAAGAAAATAAACAGGACATTTTTATAATTGATTATAGTATACCAGATGTCAAAAGTTGATAGAGCTTTCAACTATTTCAAACGTACAGGTGCGCGCTTAATCAAATGCCGTCAAGCAATGTCGTAAAGGAATAGTGACAAAATGCCAATATTAATAAACGGGCTCAAATTGCCCGGAAGATATTGTAAATATTTTGTTAATAATTTTAAAAAGTAAATTAAGTTTTACAGCTTGAGAGGTATTTTAGGTATTTACGTTGAATGAAAATGTTTTGTCGCACATGTTTTTGAGATAATCCCGTACATAACATGAGAATGGCAGTTGCTCTATCCAAAGATAATATTTCCTTTATCAATGAATATTTCCATACATGCACAATTCATACTGTAATTATACATTTTCGTTATAATTATCGCAAACATTTCGAGTACCAATTTCATTCCCTTTTTTATCACCCACGCTGCATTAAATCCGCTTTATTTACACAAAACTATTATTTGACTATAATATTGATTTTAAAGGCATGTCATATGAAAAGGCAACAAAAACAACACGAGTTTTTGTGAAACAACGTTAACAATGAATATTTAGTTCAGGTGTTCCGCATAGTCTGGAGGAACATTTATACACTAGTTCAGGTGTTCCGCATAGTCTGGAGGAACATTTATACACTAGTTCAGGTGTTCCGCATAGTCTGGAGGAACATTTATACACTAGTTCAGGTGTTCCGCATAGTCTGGAGGAACATTTATATACTAGTTCAGGTGTTCCGCATAGTCTGGAGGAACATTTATATACTAGTTCAGGTGTTCCGCATAGTCTGGAGGAACATTTATACACTAGTTCAGGTGTTCCGCATAGTCTGGAGAAACATTTATATACTAGTTCAGGTGTTCCGCATAGTCTGGAGGAACATTTATATACTAGTTCAGGTGTTCCGCATAGTCTGGAGGAACATTTATACACCATTTATACACTAGTTCAGGTGTTCCGCATAGTCTGGAGGAACATTTATACACTAGTTCAGGTGTTCCGCATAGTCTGGAGGAACATTTATACACTAGTTCAGGTGTTCCGCATAGTCTGGAGGAACATTTATACACTAGTTCAGGTGTTCCGCATAGTCTGGAGGAACATTTATATACAAGAAGAAGAATAAGCTTTCTTCTTCTTTTATTTTTACAATGTAGGATGCTATACTAGTATATTATAATTCCGATAGGCCGTAAGGCCTGTGAAGATTCCAAAAGGGCCTTACTCCTGTGAGGATCTCTGTCAATAAAATGACATGAAATACAAAATGGAACAGAACATTTGCATTGTTGAGGAGATGATATAAATTGTTGTCAATCAAAACACGTGGGCTGAATGTTTGAAGAACTGGGAGGATTTAAAAGTTAACACTAAATGATAGACATGGCTGTTCCCATCCCATGTTAGTTCTACAAACAAGTAATAAAAGACCATTTTTAATAAAAACTTGCAGAGATAGTATTACATATTCGCAATATAAACTGTAATTCAAAACCGCGCTCAACTCAACATATCCGTTTTCATGGCGAAAAAAGTGCACGGGCAATTCCATATCAAAACAACTTCTGGGGGTCACATTTGTTTTTTCTTCTGATGCCCCAAAATGAGGTTGAACACTCACTTCACCTGTTCCACATAAACTTTAAATTGGGCATGTGAATGCCAAAATAAAAACAGAACGAAACGAACGTCCCAAACTCATATAAAGCGACAGAAACATGCAGATTTGTTCTCCCTTTCAGGATTGACTAAGTAGTTAAAGATTGACTAAGTAGTTATAAAATCGTGTGTATATACATAATTTCGGTATAAACAAACACACAGCCCCCAAAGGTCATCACTCAAAAAATACGTTGACACTGTTTAACTTTATTTATATTCGGAAAGCGATCTTTGGCAGAGACACTTTTATATTTTTCTCTATGTAAAACTCGCGTCGCGGTTATACTGAAAATGTGAAAGTGGCCGAAATACAATTATTTAATAGAGGTCCACCCAGAGAACATGCACGCACGATGTAATTAGAATTTAATAAGCGTGAAAACACGCAACTATTGTGTTTAGACGCGTTCTTCAGACCCCGAAACCACAAAACTATATGTTTCACCTTAATTGTGTATTCGTTGGAAACGAAATGGCAGAAATCAGAAAACTTAATTATAATATCTTTGAAATAAAATAATTATGTTTAAAACAAGAACGCTTTTCGTTTGCGAAGCATGCATAACCAGGAGTTGTCTCATTCCCACATTTTGGGATTATAAGATACGCACCGCGAAAAATCACTGCAATAAATGAATAGCCTTGTGTACTAGAACATTGCTGGCATTGCATTACACGTATTACAACTCGGATTGTCATTAAATATACGATTGACATATTATACGCGAAGGAGGCATTATCAAATACGCCGCTTTATTGTTTTATACTAATTCCCATGCTTAATTAAGATCTACTTCATTTACAGTGTATACGGGTGACACGTTTGTCAGCGGACCATAAACATTGGTCACTTCAAGCACGAAATACACGTATCAGTTACAGAAAACTTCTATCACACACATCGTTAATTGAAATCAATTCCTGCTTAAAGGGACAGATCTGAACAATGTGAAATCGTAGTATAAATCTTAAAAGGACAATCGGCAATCTTGAGATATTTGTCAACATTAAATTTAGCACCTCGATTTATTATATTATTTCGGCCGAATTTCTAATTGTTAATTACTGATACTGTACATCCATACTATATTTTAAACATATGGTATTACTTGCATATAAACATATGGTATTACTTGCATATAAACATATGGTATTACTTGCATATAATTAAATAAGGTATAGAATGTTCATTTCTACCATGTGTTTAAAATATGTACAGTATCAGTAATTAATAATTAGAAATATGATTGATTTGAACTATTTAAATAAAATTAATATTGATTTGCAAACATGCAAGTTTTGTAGAAAAACAAACGAGAAGCCGCAAGTTTTGAAAAAAAAAGTTGTATATTGTTGTATAGCCCTTAAACATGGATAACGTGTCAGCACGAAGCTGTATTATCTTCTTACCCAGTCTTTGAGAGCCAAAGAATATACAAAGACACAAGAACTATTAAGAAAATATAGCTTTAATACCAGCAGTCAATGGCGTTATTGAAGTGCTCGTCGCTCTGTGAGGTATATTGTCGTAATAATAAACTAATTAAGTGAGAAAATCTGTCACTCTTAATCAGCTATACATTATGACTCCCTATCGTATCTTTCATGAAAATTAAACATGATTTAAACGAACTTTTTAAGGTAATCACAAACCTATATCCACATATGTTAAACTTGCGCGTTGAATCCACGTGAGTTGTACATGCAATGGTGTAATCATATCCTCTGAGAATGAAGACATTTCTCATATAACATGAAGTCTGTCAAAACTCTTAATATCCAGTATTACACTCCATAACTGACATGGCGCATTGATATTATAACTGACATGGCGCATTGATATAGCGTTCATTTTTTCATCTAGTGTTGAGAATCGGCTGAAAATTCATGTTCGATCATCAGAATATTTAACCGACCGATGACCGATGATCGATCATTAATCGATTAAACATGGCTGCCATAAAAGACAAGTGTAAGCCTTTTTCAGACTACAGAGAAGCAAAGAATCACATTTCAAGTATATTCTGCATGTGCTGGTAATAAAGAAACTGAATGAAACTGACCAACATATATTTTAAAACATTATTTGTGATACCCACTATAAATATGTGATTACTTAACTTATTTTATTTTCTTGCATATTTTAGTACAAGAGAATAAAATAAGCCATACTTTTCAACAACCGAGTAAAGTCAATCATGAATAATTGTAATCGATTAATCAGATCAAAGGCATCGATGATCGAGCAAATCGATTAATTGGAACAACACTAGTTTCATCCCCGACCGAACCACACCAAGACCTTATAACAATTCAATTCAATTTCAATTATTTTATTCAGCATAAACATCATACAATGTTCATCGCCTATTACAATGAGGCGGTTACATTACATTGAGAAGAGCATGTATAATACTATCATGGAGTAAAGCTACAAAAGAGCACTTACACCTACTATTTTAAACAAACAATTTCGAATAGTAAATAGCATAACTAATACAGAGGGGAAAATCATCAGAAAAAGAAACAAGAAAGTGGGAAAGAAAACAAAACAACTCTATACATATAATTTGTTTGTACAGCGGATACATTTTGGTCAAGCTTATTTACAACTCATGCTATCAGTCCTCGCACTAGCGGTTTCACACAATAGCAATTCTTCGGAAAACATAGTACTGTTAGCTTCTTTGCTACATGTATACGATACAGCTGTGCCTGGGAGGAGAATGATAAAATATACTTGATCGAAATCACGCGACTGCCCACGTGACTGGATGACACGCCATTTTAGGTAAACTCTGTGGTTTCTGTGTGAATTTAGAAAACGTATTATATGTTCTCCTCTTTTCAAAAGGTTAGTTTGAAATTTCGGGAAACAATTGAAACAATCAAGAGTTGGGTAGCATATGCACGAAGCCTATACGGCAAGAAATGTGATTTTTGATGTTTTTTTCCCTATGTAAATTCCTTGTTGGTGGGACAGCAGAAAATTAAGAAATGTCAAATAACTTCAGTAATACTTCATATTTTGCTATAAAACTTTCAGGGTGTCTTAATTTACTAATATCCAACAATTTAAAAACATTTTTTGATAAAAAATTTAAAAAAAAAAAATCCAATTTTTCATGCAGCAAAAAACAACTTTCGCACATGAATTTTTTATTTCTCAACCGATTTTGAAAAGTAAGGTATTTTTTATTTACCACTAAAAATGTCTGTTTCACTGATATACGACTTATCTAGGTGATAGATTGATTTTATCTTAAAAGTCCAAAAAACATTTGGCTGAAACAAGCGCCCCAAACAATAGTTCCATCTAAGTACAATATACTGTTATACATATTATTAAGTGCATTCTTATACAATACACCATTATAAAGAAGTGCATGCTTATACAATACACTATTATATATAAGTGCTATACAATACACTATTATACATAAGTGCATGCTTATACAATACTATAGTATACAAAAGTGCATGCTTATACACAATACACTATTATACATAAGTTCATGCTTATACAATACTATAGTATACAGAAATGCATGCTTATACAATACACTATTATACAAAAGTGCATGCTTATACAATACACTATTATACAAAAGTGCATGCTTATACAATACAATATTATACAAAAGTGCATGCTTATACAATACACTATTATACAAAAGTGCATGCTTATACAATACACTATTATACAAAAGTGCATGCTTATACAATACACTATTATACAGAAGTGCATGCTTATACAATACACTATTATACAAAAGTGCATGCTTATACAATACACTATTATACATAAGTGCATGCTTATACAATACGCTATTATACATAAGTGCATGCTTTAATACAATACACTATTATACATAAGTGCATGCTTATACAATACACCATTATACAGAAATGCATGCTTATACAATACACTATTATACAGAAGTGCATGCTTATACAATATAATATAATACGGATGTGCATGCATGCTTGTACAATACAATATTATACAGAAATGCATGATGTGAATACACCATTTAATACAATAGAAAATTAGATGATGAACCGAATAAAAAGTGCATGACGTATTTACATGTTTATACAATACATTAATAAAAATAAATTACATGCTTTAATACAATACAATAGTATACATGCTATACTATTGTATTGTAATAGTATACAATAGTATATATGTATTACAATAGTATAGAGAAGTTACATGCTTTAATACACTACAATAGTATACAGAAGTTACCAGCTTTAATACACTACAATAGTATACAGAAGTTACATGCTTTAATACACTACAATAGTATACCGAAGATACATGCTTTAGTACAATACAATAGTATACAGAACTTACATGCTTTAATCCAATACAATAGTATAATTGCTTTAATACAATAAAATGGTATTCATAATTTACATGATTTAGTACAATACAATAGTATACAGAAGCTAAATGATTTAATGCAATACACTGGTACACAAAAGTTACATGCTTTAATACAATACAATAGTGTATAGAAGTTACATTCTTTAATACAGTACAATAGTATACAGAAGTTAGATGTTTTAATACAGTACAATAGTATACAGAAGTTAGATGCTTTAATACAGTACAATAGTATACAGAAGTTAGATGTTTTAATACAATACAATAGTATACAGAAGTTAGATGCTTTAATACAGTACAATAGTATACAGAAGTTAGATGCCTTAATACAGTGCAATAGTATACAGAAGTTAGATGTTTTAATACAGTACAATAGTATACAGAAGTTAGATGCTTTAATACAGTACAATAGTATACAGAAGTTAGATGTTTTAATACAGTACAATAGTATACAGAAGTTAGATGCCTTAATACAGTACAATAGTATACAGAAGTTAGATGCTTTAATACAATACAATAGTATACAGAAGTTACATTCTTTAATACAGTACAATAGTATACAGAAGTTACATGTTTTAATACAAAACATGGTGTACAGCACTTACATGCTTTAATACAATACACTAGTATACAGAAGTTACATGCTTTAATACAATACACTAGTATACAGAAGTTACATGCTTTAATACAATACACTAGTATACAGCACTTACATGCTTTAATACAATACACTAGTAGACAGAAGTTACATGCTTTAATACAATACACTAGTATACAGAAGTTACATGCTTTAATACAATACACTAGTATACAGAAGTTACATGTTTTAATACAGTACAATAGTATACAGAAGTTACATTCTTTAATACAGTGCAATAGTATACAGAAGTTACATGCTTTAATACAATACAATAGTGTACAGCACTTACATGCTTTAATACAATACAATAGTATAAATGCTTTAATACAATAAAATGGTATCCAATAAGTTACATGATTTAGTTCAATACAATAGTAGAGAGAAGCGAAATGATTTAATGCAATACACTGGTACACAAAAGTTACATGCTTTAATACAATACAATAGTATACATGCTTTAATACAATACAATAGTATACATAAGTTACATGCTTTAATACAATACATCAGTATATATAAGATACATGCTTTAATAGAATACAATGGTTTACAGAAGTTACATGCTTTAATACAGTACAATAGTATACAGAAGTAACATGCTTTAATACAGTGCAATAGTATACAGAAGTTACATGCTTTAATACAGTACAATAGTATACAGAAGTAACATGCTTTAATACAATACAATAGTATACAGAAGTTACATGCTTTAATACAATACAATAGTGTACAGCACTTACATGCTTTAATACAATACAATAGTATAAATGCTTTAATACAATAAAATGGTATCCAATAAGTTACATGATTTAGTACAATACAATAGTATACAGAAGCGAAATGATTTAATGCAATACACTGGTACACAAAAGTTACATGCTTTAAAACAATACAATAGTATACATGCTTTAATACAATACAATAGTATACATAAGTTACATGCTTTAATACAATACATCAGTATATATAAGATACATGCTTTAATAGAATACAATGGTTTACAGAAGTTACATGCTTTAATACAGTACAATAGTATACAGAAGTAACATGCTTTAATACAGTACAATAGTATACAGAAGTTACATGCTTTAATACAGTACAATAGTATACAGAAGTTACATGCTTTAATACAGTGCAATAGTATACAGAAGTTACATGCTTTAATACAGTACAATAGTATACAGAAGTAACATGCTTTAATACAGTGCAATAGTATACAGAAGTAACATGCTTTAATACAGTGTAATAGTATACAGAAGTTACATGCAATAGTATACATAAGTTACATGCTTTAATACAGTGTAATAGTATATAGAAGTTACATGCAATAGTATACAGAAGTTACATGCTTTAATACAGTGTAATAGTATACAGAAGTTACATGCAATAGTATACAGAAGTTACATGCTTTAATACAGTGCACTAGTATACAGAAGTTACATGCAATAGTATACAGAAGTTACATGCTTTAATACAGTACACTAGTATACAGAAGTTACATGCTTCAATACAATACACTAGTATACAGAAGTTACATGCTTCAATACAATACAATAGTTTACGATATAATGTCAATAATAATGTTAAATTTTGTTTGACTTTAAGTTCATTCCACGATTATGGAAAAAACATGATTGTATTTAATTTAGTGGTTACCGTCATCCATTTTCACAACCGTTTAACATTAAAGGCGGCCCACGGACGAATCGGTGACCGCAAATATTTTAAGCGTATCTCCTATATATAAATTAAAAGAATCAGTTGATATTAAACATAATCCGCATAACATACAAACACTTGTTTAAATGCGGCTTGTATAAAAGAAGTCATCGTTCAGAGTTCAATGTGACACTATTTCGGTCGTAATGGCGTCTATATATATGACATGGATTTTGATCATGACGACTCGTGTTGCTAATATGCGTCAGACGATATGCAATATCATATGAGAACAAACCACATATCATACGCAAAGAGAAATATACTTTATGATGTAGCTATGTGAACAAACTACACATATTCGGCGTCAACGCGAATAGCTACGCATGGTCAACTTTACGTATAATGCGAATATAAAATAGACTTCAAATAAATCAATTTTAAAATCATTAGCGGAGACAAAAAATAATTCTAAAACAAAAAGGCGTTAATTTTTTCCGGCCATACATGATTTTTTTTCCATGTAAATATCCGTGTTAACAAACATTCATGTTACTTTTGTTGTTGCTCGGTTGGTTGAATGATTAGTGTTTTATGTATATGACGGGTGGTGGAGGCAGACCACCCACTTTTTCCTGGGTGGAACCAGTACTGTTTACCTCCAGCATCCGTAAGAATGGACACTTTCTCACTTACAAGTCGAGCTCCCAGTGGGATTTCATCCCGCAGCTGTGAGAGACGAGACGGTTTCAAACGCAGTGTCTTTACCATCCTGGCCACAGAGGTCACTTCAAAAAAATGTTCATATAGCGGAAAATTGTACCCAGGGCCAGGTCGCAAATGTAGATCTTTACCATGTTTACACATACTTGTGACATATATACTATTTTGGAGACGTTTATTTATAGAAATAGGAGGAGACATCCATACACATCGTAAACCACGTGTATGTGAACCATATGGAAAGAATTGCGCAGTATGTTCATATGTGATGAAATCAGACACGACGGAAAATTCAACAAATGTGGTTTATGCCATTTATTGTCACAACTGTGCGGAGGTTGTTTATGTAGGAAAAACCGGGGACAGGCTGTACCAAAGGCAACTGCTGAATCTATCGAGGATTAGAACCGGATACGACGATCCGGTGGCAAACCAGAGCAGACGGGCACAACATTGCAGACTTCCGTATTATGGGTTTCGAGAAACTTCACGGTTATGATATATACCGGAAAACCATAGAGGCACTATTGAAAAAGAAACTTCGGACATTTAAGCCGTATGGACTGAACACAAAAGAGTGACGTTAGAATTCGCGCCACAACAACACGATGTCAATTTCTGTGAATGACGTTACGTCGTTTCCGTTGTATATGCAATAAACGCCATGCAGAAGGTTGGAAAAACAACCGAAAGCTTGCGACAAAATAAAAATAAAAAATCTATATATAGTCAGTATTATTACAATAACACACACGACATACCTTTTGAAATTCAGATATGAAAAAAAGATGAAAGATGTAGAAATAGAACCAAGTTGAAAGCTCCTGATGAACCGACAGCGATAACATTATACACCGTGTAAGGAAACCTACAATACGGCGGTTGTTTGGGTTTGCTGGTATTTTAACGCATTATTAAACAAATATTTATAATAAATGTTGAAACGACACTGTGTCTCAATATTTGCCAATGACAAAACACAGCGTGAAGCTTATCCAAGGATGTAAAAACCACATGACGTAAACAGTCATCTTTGCTACACTTTCTTTGTTAAATCTGTCGATGATGTAGACATTTCAAATGTTAAGATTTATAAAGCGTCGGTTTGCATTCAGTAGCATAGCCTGTGTAGAACTGCCTTACAGTGTCATCCTGTAGTTCGGCGCTGCATGTATTTACGAGATATAATGCGACCTCTGATCCTTCTGACAAACCATTCAAACTGTGACCCACCTTCAATATGCCTCCTCCCAGTAGTATAACCCCATTCCAATTATGCCTTTAAAATACATGCCGGGGAAGAGTAATGCTAATGGATGTAGAATCAGCGTTATAGACTTTGCGTTATAGACTTATCTGTAGCATTTTGCGTTATAAACTTACCTGTAGCATTTTGCGTTATATACCTACCTGTAGCATTTTGCGTTATAGATCTACCTGTAGCATTTTGCGTTATAGACCTACCTGTAGCATTTTGCGTTATAGACTTATCTGTAGCATTTTGCGTTATAAACTTACCTGTAGCATTTTTGCCAATTGTCATTTTACGTGAATTCACTCTTTATATGCCGTGCACGTACAATGAACACTTGAACTTTCTGTCTCCTATCGTGCTGACACCAATTTGCATGTCATGTACTTATATGTATAGGGACTCTTTTACTCGCCCTTCCATATGTAGTGCTGGCGGCCATTTGCATATCATGCATTTATATGCAGAGATACTCTTGTACTCGCCCTTCCATATGTAGCGCTGGCGACCATTTGCATATCATGCACTTACATGCAGAGACTCTTGCACTCGCCCTTCCATATGTAGTGCTGCTTGTCTTGTACTTATATGCATAAGGACTCTGGTACTCTTTTTTTTCATAATTATGTAGTGCTGGCATTTTAGGATAATCGTTAATGCTGTGAATATTTTGATTATAATTTGTAAATATTTGTAGTATTTTGAAAATTGTTATATTTTGTAATTATTATGTATGTCGCATTCGTAACAACTGTTTGTATTATGGGCCGGTGACCAAGATTACTCGATAAAGAATTGTCATTGTAGTGTTGGCAGACATTTGCATGCCATGTTCTTATATGCAACTCTGCCCTCCATATGTAGTGCTGGCGACCATTTGCATGTCATGTACGTCTATGCATAATGTCTCTTGTACCCGACGTTCCATACGTATTGCTGGCAGCCATTTGCCTGTCATGTACTTATAATGCATAGTGACTCTTGTAATCTTGCTTCCATATTTAGTGCTGGCGGTCATTGGCATGTCATGTGATATACGGAATCCGTGCTCGCTTCATCCCGTATGTAGTGTTGTTGACCATGTCATGTACCTATATGGGGAACCCGTTTACTTCCTTTCTTATATAGCGCTTGCGACCATTTTGAGGCAATCTGCATGTCATGTACATACATGAAACCCTTGTACTCGTTTCCTGTGTAGTGCTGATTGCCATTTGCCAGTGATGTATCCCGAATGATTGCGACCATTTTGCGGCCATTTGCTTGACATGGTCTTGAATAGAAGCATTGCACTTTTCTTTTCTTTTGTAGCATGGTCACTGAAAATTCTCTTTGTAATAGCACAGGTGTAAATCGTTTAATTGAAATTGTAGTGTACGAATGTCATGCAGTTGTATAGAACATTTTAGAATGCAAAATGCCGACCGTTTCTGAAATAAAAGTATAGATGAAGTCTTTTTATGAAACATTTCAGCCTTTCAACAGCCAATATTTTATGTCAGACGGTCCTGGCATGGCTGGCAAATCATGGTTACACTTCCAGACGGTCCTTAATTACAGAGACATGGCTGGCAAATCATGGTTACACTTCTCTTATATTTAAAAAATAAAGAAAACGTGTTTTACTGCAATTCGAGATAAATTAGAAAAAAACAACTACCGTGTTTTATTTAAAGGCGGATTATTAACAGCAGCATTACAATACGACGAAGGCTTGCCCTTTCCTTCTCGTACATGTATACGTGTGCGTTCTTGAAAATCACCCAAAAACTATTTACATTTAAATAGAGTCAACTTCGATAACCGTGTTTAATAATTGGAAACTACTACAGCCTATTAAACGTGAAACTTCAAAATCAAATGGAGTTCATTTTGAGCTCATTACTTCTGGTCGCATGAAACCCACTTTTATTATTTACAACCGCATTAAGAGCCCCATCAATCGTGAATATTATAAAGGGTCTAATTGTGGGGACCAGTAATAAAATCTGTGCACCCTTGAGTGACTTTTCAAATCACCAAACGCGAAGATTTCCACGTTGTTGGGCAACGATAATGTGCAATTTTCGTCAAAAAGGTACCGTGGTATTTTGGAAATGAATGTTCAGTTTCGCATTAAGTGTACATAATTAAAGCATTAAGGTAAATACACCAGCTGCATCTGTCTCTAATCATCATTTAGATAAAGTAATGTAAAATATATAAATAATCCACCCCACAGCATGTGACTGTCCCACATCACAGAATGTAATCTCCACTAGTCCCGTCCCACGACACAGAATGTGGTATACGCTAGTCCCGTTCCTACGACACAGAATGTGGTCTCCGCTAGTCCTGTCCCACCCCACATAATGTGTTCTCCACTAATCTCGTCCCACAACACAGAATGTGGTCTCCGCTAGTCCTGTCCCACACCACAGCATGTGATTGTCCCACATCACAGAATGTGATTTCCACTAGTCTCGTCCCACGACACGGAATGTGGTCTACGCTAGTCCTGTCCCACCTTAAATAATATGGTCTCTACTAGTCTCATCCCACGACACAGATTGTGGTCTAAGCTAGGCATGTCCCACCTCACAGAATGTGGTCTTCACCAGTCCCGTCCCACATCACATAATGTGGTCTCAATAGTACCGTCCCACGACACAGAAAGTGGTCTCCGCTAGTCCTGTCCCACCTAACAGAATGTACTCCACTAGTCCCGTCCCACGACACAGAATGAGGTCACCGCTAGTCCTGTAACACCTCACATCATGTGACTGTCCCATCCCACATAATGTGGTCTCCGCTAGTCCTGTCCAACCTCACAGAATGTGATCTCCACTAGTCCTGTCACTCCTCACAGAATGTAGTCTCCACTAGTCCTGTCAATCCCCACATAATATGATCTCCACTTGTCCTGCCACTTCTCACAGAATGGTGTCTCCACTAGTCCTGTCACTCCTCATATAATGTGGTCTCCACTAGTCCTGTCCCACCTCACATAATGTGATCTCCACTTGTCCTGCCACTTCTCACAGAATGGTGTCTCCACTAGTCCTGTCATTCCTCACATAATGTGGTCTTCGCTTGTCAAGTCCCACCTCACATAATGTGATCTCCACTTGTCCTGCCACTTTTCACAGAATGGTGTCTCCACTAGTCCTGTCACTCCTCACATAATGTGGTCGCCACTAGTCCTGTCCACCCTTACAGAATATGGTCTCCGCTAGTCCTGTCCCACCCCACATAATGTGGTCTTCGCTTGTCCTGTCCCACCTCACATAATGTGATCTCCACTTGTCCTGCCACTTTTCACAGAATGGTGTCTCCACTAGTCCTGTCACTCCTCACAGAATGTGGTTTCCACTAGTCCTGTCCCACCTTACAAAATGTGGTCTCCGCTAGTCCTGTCCCACCCCAATAATGTGGTATTCGCTTGTCCTGTCCCACCTCACAGAATGCGGTATCCGCTAGTCCTGTCCCACCTAACAGAATGTGGTGTCCGCTAGGCTTGTTCCATCTCACAGTTTGTGGTCTCCACTAGGCTTGTTCCATCTCACAGAATGTGGTGTCCGTGCTGTCCCAAATTTGGGAAATATATCCTAAGGACAAACAGGTGTAACACTTTATTTTACAGCGTGGGTTAGAAGGATTGGGGACATTAAAAATAGAAAACATCTAACGATAAAATGCGTTAATGTGGACCGGTTCCATGCAGTTGCGGACGTTGTCGTAGACCTTTACCATGCAGCTGAGCACGTTGTTGTGGACCGTTACCATGCAGCTGCGCACGTTGTCGTGGAACGTTACCATGCAGCTGCGCACGTTGTCGTGGAATGTTACCATGCATCTGCGCACGTTGTCGTGGACCGTAACCATGCGGTTGCGCAAGATGTCGTTCATGGTTACCATGCGGCTGCGCACGTTTTCGTGAAACGTTACCATGCGGCTGCCGACGTTTCCGTGGACCGTTACCATGCGGCTGCGGACGTTGCCGTGGTAACGTTGTCGTGGACCGTTCTCATGTGGCTGCGGAGGTTGCCGTGAACCGTTACCATGCGGCTGCGGAAGTTGATGTGGACCGTTACTATGCGGCTGCGGATGTTGCCGTGGACCGTTACCATGTGGCTGCCGACGTTTCCGTGGACCGTTACCATGCGGCTGCGGACATTGCCGTGGTAACGTTGCCGTGGACCGTTACCATGCGGCTGCGGACGTTTATGTGGACCGTTACCATGCGGATGCGGACGTTGCCGTGGACTGTTTCCATGCAGCATCCGTAGCTAAAAAAAAAACTTACCTGCAATGAACAGGTGTTCAAATAATCTACATTGTTATCAGCTTACGGTAAGGTATAACGTGTTGGTGTCAAAATGATCATGAGATTGTGTTTTTGTCAGGCGAACAGTTAAACGGAATTATCACAAGTTTCGCTCGATCCGTGATCGACAGGTAGGTCCCGTACAAGTCACCGGGTGTTTTAAAAAATCAATGCCAATCGTATAATCAGACAAAACCTTTGTAAAACCAATCTTTAACAGAAATACAAGACTGTAGAGGACACAATGCCACTGATCAAATGGTAGTTTTAACAAATGAAAGATAGTTAGTTGGAATTTATTTATACACACTCTATTCCAACCGCATCTTTACCAGTTATGAATATAATTGCGGGAGATCTTATATTCAATAGTGAGACTGGTCTGTATTATACCCAGAATTCCCCCCTGCGACATCACGGAATTATCTCTTCGACAGGTCAGTGTCGATCAAACATTGTCGTTTTGTAGCAATGCAAGTCGGTTCGTCTTCGTCGTTAACAAGCCGACCAATTTATGTGGATATTGTAAGAAACACCAGTTGCTGGAAACGGACACGATTAGTGCGTCCGACATCGCGGACACGATTAGTGCGTCCGACATCGCGGACACGATTAGTGCGTCTGGCATCGTACCACACCTGTTTTTGGGCAGGGACACTGTAAGTTCGACTGGCATCGTACCACACCTGTTTTTGGGCAGGGACACTGTAAGTTCGACTGGCATCGTACCGCACCGGTTGCAGGGAATGGACACGATTAGTGCGTCTGGCATCGTACCACACCTGTTTTTGGGCAGGGACACTGTAAGTTCGTCTGGCATCGTATCACACCTGATTTTGGTCAGGGACACTGTAAGTTCGTCTGGCATCGTACCACACCGGTTGCTGGGAATGGACACGATTAGTGTGTCTGACATCGTACCACACTACTTACTGGGAGCGGACACGATTAGTGCATCTGGCATCGTACCAAATCTATTTTTGGGCAGGGACACTGTAAGTTCGTCTGGCATTGTACCACACCGGTTGCTGGGCACGGACACGATCAGTGCGTCTGGCATCGTACCACACCTATTTTGGGCAGGGACACTGTAAGTTCGTCTGGTATCGTACCACACCTGTTGTTGGACACGCACACTGTACGTTCGTCTGGCATTGTACCGCACCGGTTGCTGGGCATGGACACTAGCGGAACGTTGCAGCTAGTTATGCTGGCATTGTACCACGCCTGTTGCTGGGCACGAACACTAGCTAAACGATGTACCGCACCGGCTAGGCACGGACAATGTGAAGGAATGATGCAGTTAGTTGTGTGGCATCGTACCACACCTGTTGTTGGGCACGAACACTGTAAGATCGTCTGGCATCGTACCGCACCGGTTGCTGGGCACGGACACTAGCGACATGATGTTTTTAGTTCTGCTGACATCGTACCCCCACCAGTTGCTGGGCACAGAAACTAGCGGGACGATGTATTTAGTTCGTCTAGCATCGCACCACGCCCGTTGTTGGGCACGGACACTACCGGGACGATGTAATTAGTTCGTCTAGCATCGCACCATAACGGTTGCTGGGCACGGAAACTGTACGTTCGTCTGACATCGAACCGCGCCGGTTTCTGGACACGAACACCAGCGACACGATGTTGTTAGTTCTACTGGCATCATACCACACCACTTGATGGGCACGGACACTAACAGGACGATGTAGTTAGTTCGTCTGGCATCGCACCACGCCCGTTGTTGGGCACGGGCACTAGCGGGACAATGTACCTAGTTCTAGTCTAGCATCGTACCACGAACGTTGTTGGGCATGGACACTAGCGAAACGATGTAGTTACAGTTCTGCTAGCGGGACGATGTAGTTAGTTCGTCCGGCATCGTACAACGCCCGTTGTTGGGCACGGACACTAGCGGGACGATGTACCTAGTTCGTCTGGCATCGCACCACACCAGTTGTGTTAGTTCGTCTGGCATCGCACCACAGCAGTTACTGGGCACGGACATCAGATAGTTCGTATGTAATTATGCTAACATGATAAATACCAAGATTTTACACACCGTAAATCACCCACAAATGTGTTCCATTATTATAGAGCGTTGCATATCTTGGACACGTGCTGTGTTACACGTTACTAAATCTCGTCATATACGCTATATAACGAAACCCTACTATACCCACGAAAAATAATGCCCATTTCGCTTCTTTTGTCATATAACAAAACAAGATTTCCTTTTAATTGCACACCGATTGTGTATTTCTATAAAGAGTTAAAATGGAAACCAAGACAGGCCATTAGCGACCGCTGATAAAGATCATACAGTTTTGCCGGATCCTTTTTCTTTGTCAAAATCGCCCATATGAAAATCTCTAGGCTTACTAAGATAGCGATCTCGCTTTTAGCTACTTATATCTCGATTTCCAAAACAATTATTGCACTGCAGTAATTTGGGATTATTGCCCTTAATCACGTCTTATAAACACATTGCCTCACAAACAAATACACGTATGCACATCCGTTTATTCATGTTATAGTATAGTTAAATAGTACTTGCTTAACACAATAGTATTTAATCGTCTAAATAAAGCATTCTTTGACCTGCAAATCTCGAATGTTTGATTTTCATTTATAGTATAGAAAAATAGTAATAATTAGTGGGTCCTAGTCAGTAGATTTGTTTTCAAGTCAGCCATTGCGGACCAATCAGATTTTGTGAAAGTATTTTGTGATTATATAGACAATTTTTGTCAATGGGAAATTAAATGTGTCGTTATCAGCCACATATCTTCTCGCTTTTCAATCACGTCAAGTCCAACAATGTCTACCAGACCTTGGAAGGGGAGGAATGTCCAATATTCCCACATACTAACTTACTGACATTTTTTCTTTATATAAAAAAATATGATCGTTTACCCCCTGTGATAGTTTAACAATCTGTTTAACAGCTGTTTTTAATTAAGACAATTAACTGAAAGTTTTAAAACAGTACGGATCAAAACGTTTTTAAAAGAGACAATACCTCCGTTTGACTGATATGAATTAAAACATATCTCTCGCAGAGCCGATCAAAATGCGTTGGTTTGCTTCTATCGTATTATATTTCATTTTATTTTTTTGCAAATCATTTATTTCAATTGATAGTACATGCATGCCGTTAATCTGCATCAAATACACGTAAACGCTCAAACTCCGCCCCCTGTCCGAACAGGCAACTCACACGGTGGAGCACACCCTACACTATCCACACATCTTTTTTAGAATTGCATAACATAACTGAAATTCCATAATATTAATTATTGGATTGTTACTGACGCCCTACAGAAATATGTGGGGTCAGTAAGATTTATAGGGGGCGAGGCAATAACCGAGTCCCCCTACATATCTGATTGACCCTACATATTTCTGTAGGGCGTCAGTAACAATCCAATAGCTGATTTATTGCATCTAGCACTTTTTTAAGACAAACACCGATATTTAACCCGTCATTGAGACGTTCGCGCAGTTTGACGTCACGACCGATGGCAATCGACAACACACTGACAGACTCCAGACCTCAACACATTATACAAATGGTCGCTTAAGTGGGATATGAGCGTCAATACCTCTAAATGCCAAGTCAATAACGATACCAAAGATAATAAATTCTACTGCAGATAATACCAGATAAACCTGTATATGACGTTTATTGTAGACAGACCAGATATAAACCTGTATACTATATGAAGTTTATTGTAGACAGACCAGATATAAACCTGTATATGAAGATTACTGTTGACAGACCAGATATAAACCTGTATATGAAGATTATTACAGACAGACCAGATATAAACCTGTGTATTAAGTTTATTACAGACCAGATAAAAACCTGTATATGAAGTTTATTGTAGACAGACCAGATATAAACCTGTATATGAAGTTTATTATAGACAGACCAGATATAAACCTGTATATGAAGTTTATTCTAGACAGACCAGATATAAACCTGTATATGAAGTTTATTGTAGACAGACCAGATATAAACCTGGATATGAAGCTTATTGTTGATAGACCCAGCGCTCTATATGATTCAATTTTCATTCCAGATAGACAAGCTTTTATATAAACCTGTACATGAAGTGTACTGTAGGCAGACAGATATACACCTGTATATGAAGTTTACTGAAGACATACCAGATATAAACCTGCATATGAAGTTTACTGAAGGCATACCAGATATAAACCTGTATAAGAAGTTTATTGTAGACAAGACCAGATATAAACCTGTATATGAAGTTTATTGTAGACAGACCAGATATAAACCTGTATATGAAGCTTATTGTTGATAGACCCAGCGCTCTATATGATTCAGTTTCATTCCAGATAGACAAGCTTTGATATAAACCTGTATATGAAGTGTACTGTAGACAGACCAGATACAAGCCTGTATATGAAGTTTACTGAAGACATACCAGATATAAACCTGTATATGAAGTTTACGGAAGGCATACCAGATATAAACCTGTATAAGAAGTTTATAGTAGACATACCAGATATAAACATGTACGAGGGCCCATCAATAATATCGTGAACTAATTTCACTATTTCATAACGCTTTCACATAGCGTAATGAAATTTTGTATGATCAAAGATAAATCATTCTCCAATTAATGCAGCATGCGCCGACATTGATGACATCAATTAATGACGTCATATCAATATTCTGACGTCACATCAAGAGGGTTCGTTGTAAAATGGCGTCGCACAGTGTAAGCGAGCAACGTGTTGTGATAAAGTTTTATACATTACTCGGAAAATCTTTCTTCGACATTCGGGAGGATTTGCATACAGTTTTTGGGGACTCTTGTTTATCGAATGGTGCTATTTCAAAGTGGGTGAATCGCTTTAAGGACTGTAGAGAAACAACCGAAGATGATAAGCATATTGGCAGGCCAAAAGCGACAAAAGCGTTGATTTCCAAGTCTGCCGATAAAGTAATGGCCATTATATTTTGCGATATACAAGGTATAATTTTAAATCACTTTGTTCCTCCGAAAACTACAGTTACTGGAAACTATTATGCAACAGTAATTATATCTGAGCTGTTGCCGGCTATTAAAAGAAAGCGCCCACAGCTTGAGATGTCTGGGATTCTGCTGCACCATGATAACGCGCCAAGCCAAAGCAGCCGCGTTGTGTCGGACACAATCAAGGAACTGGAAATAGAACTGCTACCGCACCCACCATACAGCCCAGATTTGGCAATTTGCGACTTCTGGCTATTTCCAAATCTCAAAAACAGGCTGCGTGGTAAGAAATACGAGTCCCGAGAGGAGTTGAGGTGCGCCGTAAACAGAAATTTGCGGGAGATGTCACGTGATGGCCTGCAGCACATGTTCCGGTCATGGGTCGAACGGTGGAATAAATGCAAACTATGCAAGGGACGTTACTTTGAAAAGGAGTAGTGGTCAAAAGTATGTTAGATTACTTATACTCGTAACATAGAATTAGTTCACGAAATTATTGATGGGCCCTCGTATATAAAGTTTACTGCAGACAGACCAGATATAAACCTGTATATAAAGTTTACTGTAGACATATCAGACATAAATTGTATATAGACAGACCAGATATAAACCTGTATATGACGTTTATTATTGATAGATCAGATATAAACCTGTATATGAAGTTTACTGTTGACAGATCAGATATAAACCTGTATATGAAGTTTACTGTTGGTAGACCAGATATAAACCTGTATATGAAGTTTACTGTTGGTAGACCAGATATAAACCTGTATATGAAGTTTACTGTTGACAGACCAGATATCCTGTATATGAAGTTTATTGTTGACAGACGAGATATAAATCTGTATAGAAAGTTTACTGTTGATAGACCATATTTAAACCTGAATATGAAGTTTACTGTTGACAGACCAGATATAAACCTGTATATGGAGTTTACGGTTGACAGACTATATATCAACCTGTATATGAAGTTTACTGTTGACAGACCAGATATACTGTATATGAAGTTTACTGTAGACAGACCAGATATAAACATGTATAAGAAGTTTATTGTAGACAGACCAGATATAAACATGTATATAAAGTTTACTGTTGGTAGACCAGATATAAACCTGTATATGAAGTTTACTGTTGACAGACCAGATATAAACCTGTATATGAAGTTTACGGTTGACAGACTATATATCAACCTGTATATGAAGTTTACTGTTGACAGACCAGATATACTGTATATGAAGTTTACTGTAGACAGACCAGATATAAACATGTATATGAAGTTTATTGTAGACAGACCAGATATAAACATGTATATAAAGTTTACTGTTGCAGACCAGATATAAACCTGAATATGAAGTTTACTGTTGACAGACCAGATATAAACCTGTATATGAAGTTTACGGTTGACAGACTATATATCAACCTGTATATGAAGTTTACTGTTGACAGACCAGATATACTGTATATGAAGTTTACTGTAGACAGACCAGATATAAACATGTATATGAAGTTTATTGTAGACAGACCAGATATAAACATGTATATAAAGTTTACTGTTGGCAGACCAGATATAAACCTGTATATAAAGTTTCATGTAGACCAGATATAAACCTGTATATGAAGTTTACTGTTGACAGACTAGATATAAACCTGTATATACTGTGTACTGTTGACAGACCAGATATAAAACTCTATATGAAGTTTACTGTTGACAGACCAGATATAAACCTGTATATAAAGTTTCATGTAGACCAGATATAAACCTGTATATGAAGTTTACTGTTGACAGACCAGATATAAACCTGTATATACAGTGTACTGTTGACAGACCAGATATAAAACTCTATATGAAGTTTACTGTTGGCAGACCAGATATAAACCTGTATATAAAGTTTCATGTAGACCAGATATAAACCTGTATATGAAGTTTACTGTTGACAGACCAGATATAAACCTGTATATACTGTGTACTGTTGACAGACCAGATATAAAACTATATATGAAGTTTACTGTTGACAGACCAGATATCAACCTGTATATGCAGTTTACTGTTGACAGACCAGATATCCTTATATGAAGTTTATTGTTGACAGACCAGATATAAATCTGTATAGAAAGTTTACTGTATATAGACCATATATAAACCTGTATATGAAGTTTACCGTAGACAGACCAGATATACTGTCTATTAAGTTTACTGTTGACAGACCAGATATAAACCTGTATATGAACTTTATTATAGACAGACCAGATATAAACCTGTATATGAAGTTTATTGTAGACAGACCAGATATAAACCTGTATATGAAGTTTATTATAGACAGGCCAGATATAAACCTGTATATGAAGTTTATTGTAGACAGACCAGATATAAACCTGTATATGAAGTTTATTATAGACAGGCCAGATATAAACCTGTATATGAAGTTTATTATAGACAGACCAGATATAAACCTGTATATGAAGTTTATTGTAGACAGGCCAGATAAAGATTATTATAGACAGACCAGATATAAACCTTTATATGAAGTTTATTATAGACAGACCAGATATAAACCTGTATATGAAGTTTATTGTAGACAGACCAGATATAAACCTGTATATAAACTTTACTGCAGACAGACCAGATATAAACCTTTATATGAAGTTTATTGTAGACATACCTGGTATAAATCTCTATATGAAGTTTATTGTTGATTGACCAGATATAAACATGTACATAAAGTTAACTGCAGATAGCCCAGATATAAACCCGAAGATGAAGTTTACTGTAGACAGACCAGATATAAACCTGTATATAACGTTTACTGTAGACATACCAGATATAAACCTGACTATGAGGTTCACTGCAGACAGACCAGATAGATATAAACCTGTATATGAAGTTTACTGTTGACAGACCAGATATAAACCTGTATATGAAGTTTACTGTTGACAGACCAGATATAAACCTGTATATGAAGTTTACGATTGACAGACTAGATATAAACCTTTATATGAAGTTTACTGTTGACAGACCAATTGTAAACCTGTATATGAAGTTTAAAGTCGACAGACCAGATATAAACCTGAATATGAAGTTTACTGTTGACAGAACAGATAAAAATCTGTATATGAAGTTTACGGTTGACATAATAGATATAAACCTTTATATGAAATTTACTGTTGACAAACCAGATGTAAACCTGTATATGAAGTTTACTGTTGACAGACCAGATATAAACCTTTATATGAAGTTTACTGTTGACAGACCAGATATAAACATGTATATGAAGTTTACTGTTGGTAGATCAGATATAAACGTGTATATGATGTTTACTGTTGACAGACCAGATATAAACATGTATATGATGTTTGCTGTTGGTAGATCAGATATAAACCTGTATATTGAGGTTATTGTTGACAGACCGGATATAAACCTTTGTATGATGTTTACTGTTGACAGACCAGATATAAACCTTTATATGAAGTTTAATGTTGACAGACCAGATATAAACCTGTATATGAAGCTGACGGTTGACAGACTAGATAAAAACTTTTATACGAAGTTTACTGTTGACAGACCAGATGTAAACCTGTATATGAAGTTTAATGTTGACAGACCAGATATAAACATGTATATGAAGTTTACTGTTGGTAGATCAGATATAAACGTGTATATGAAGTTTACTGTTGACAGACCAGATGTAAACCTGTATATGAAGTTTAATGTTGACAGACCAGATATAAACATGTATATGAAGTTTACTGTTGGTAGATCAGATATAAACGTGTATATGAAGTTTACTGTTGACAGACCAGATATAAACCTGAGTATGAAGCTTATTGTTTACAGACCAGATATCCTGTATAGGAAGTTTATTGTTGACAGACCAGATATAAACCTGTATATAAAGTTTACTGTAGACATATCAGACATAAATTGTATATAGACAGACCAGATATAAACCTGTATATGACGTTTATTATTGATAGATCAGATATAAACCTGTATATGAAGTTTACTGTTGACAGATCAGATATAAACCTGTATATGAAGTTTACTGTTGGTAGACCAGATATAAACCTGTATATGAAGTTTACTGTTGGTAGACCAGATATAAACCTGTATATGAAGTTTACTGTAGACAGATCAGATATCCTGTATATGAAGTTTATTGTTGACAGACGAGATATAAATCTGTATAGAAAGTTTACTGTAGATAGACCAGATATAAACCTGTATATGAAGTTTACGGTTGACAGACTATATATCAACCTGTATATGAAGTTTACTGTTGACAGACCAGATATACTGTAAATGAAGTTTACTGTAGACAGACCAGATATAAACATGTATATGAAGTTTACTGTAGACAGATCAGATATAAACATGTATATGAAGTTTACTGTTGGCAGACCAGATATAAACCTGTATATAAAGTTTCATGTAGACCAGATATAAACCTGTATATGAAGTTTACTGTTGACAGACCAGATATAAACCTGTATATACTGTGTTCTGTTGACAGATCAGATATAAAACTCTATATGAAGTTTACTGTTGACAGACCAGATATAAACCTGTATATAAAGTTTCATGTAGACCAGATATAAACCTGTATATGAAGTTTACTGTTGACAGACCAGATATAAACCTGTATATACTGTGTACTGTTGACAGACCAGATATAAAACTCTATATGAAGTTTACTGTTGGCAGACCAGATATAAACCTGTATATAAAGTTTCATGTAGACCAGATATAAACCTGTATATGAAGTTTACTGTTGACAGACCAGATATAAACCTGTATATTATGTGTACTGTTGACAGACCAGATATAGAACTCTATATGAAGTTTACTGTTGACAGACCAGATATCAACCTGTATATGCAGTTTACTGTTGACAGACCAGATATCCTTATATGAAGTTTATTGTTGACAGACCAGATATAAATCTGTATAGAAAGTTGACTGTATATAGACCATATATAAACCTGCATATGAAGTTTACTGTAGACAGACCAGATATACTGTATATGAAGTTTACTGTTGACAGACCAGATATAAACCTGTATATGAAGTTTATTATAGACAGGCCAGATATAAACCTGTATATGAAGATTATTATAGACAGACCATATATAAACCTGTATATGAAGTTTATTATAGACAGACCAGATATAAACCTGTATATGAAGTTTATTGTAGACAGACCAGATATAAACCTGTATATAAACTTTACTGCAGACAGACCAGATATAAACCTTTATATGAAGTTTATTGTAGACATACCTGGTATAAATATCTATATGAAGTTTATTGTTGATTGACCAGATATAAACATGTACATAAAGTTAACTGCAGACAGCCCAGATATAAACCCGAAGATGAAGTTTACTGTAGACAGACCAGATATAAACCTGTATATAAAGTTTACTGTAGACAGACCAGATATAAACCTGAATATGAGGTTCACTGCAGACAGACCAGATAGATATAAACCTGTATATGAAGTTTACTGTTGACAGACCAGATATAAACCTGTATATGAAGTTTACGATTGACGGACTAGATATGAACCTTTATATGAAGTTTACTCTTGACAGACCAATTGTAAACCCGTATATGAAGTTTAAAGTCAACAGACCAGATATAAACCTGAATATGAAGTTTACTGTTGACAGAACAGATAAAAATCTGTATATGAAGTTTACGGTTGACATAATAGATATAAACCTTTATATGAAATTTACTGTTGACAAACCAGATGTAAACCTGTGTATGAAGTTTACTGTTGACAGACCAGATATAAACCTTTATATGAAGTTTACTGTTGACAGACCAGATATAAACATGTATATGAAGTTTACTGTTGGTAGATCAGATATAATCGTGTATATGAAGTTTACTGTTGACAGACCAGATATAAACATGTATATGATGTTTGCAGTTGGTAGATCAGATATAAACCTGTATATTGAGGTTATTGTTGACAGACCGGATATAAACCTTTGTATGACGTTTACTGTTGACAGACCAGATATAAACCTTTATATGAAGTTTAATGTTGACAGACCAGATATAAACCTGTATATGAAGCTGACGGTTGACAGACTAGATAAAAACTTTTATACAAAGTTTACTGTTGACAGACCAGATGTAAACCTGTATATGAAGTTTAATGTTGACAGACCAGATATAAACCTGAGTATGAAGTTTAATGTTGACAGACCAGATATAAACATGTATATGAAGTTTACTGCGGACAGACCAGATACAAAGCTGAATAAGATTACTTTTGAGAGGCCAGATATAAACCTGTATATGAAGTTTACGGTTGACAGACCAGATATAAACCTGTATATGAGTTTACTGTAGATAGACCAGATATAAACCTGTATATGACGTTTACTGCGGACAGACCAGATATAAACCTGTATATGAAGTTTACTGTTGTCAAACCAGATATAAACCTGTATATGAAATTTACTGTTGACAGACCAGATATAAACCTGTATATGAAGTTTACTGTTGACAAACCAGATATAAACCTGTATATGAAGATTACTGCTGAGAGACCAGATATAAACCTGTATATGAAGTTTACTGTTGACAAACCAGATATAAACCTGTATATGAAGTTTACTGTTGACAGACCAGATGTAAACCTGTATATGAAGTTTAATGTTGACAGACCAGATATAAACCTGATTTTGAAGTTTATTGTAGACAGACCTGTATATGAAGTTGACTGTTGACAAACCAGATATAAACCTGTATATGAAGTTTACTGCTGAGAGACCAGATATAAACCTGTATATGAAGTTTACTGTTGACAGACCAGATATAAACCTGATTTTGAAGTTTATTGTAGACAGACCTGTATATGAAGTTGACGGTTGACACACTAGATATAAACCTTTATATGAAGTTTACTGTTGACAGACCAGATGTAAACCTGTATATGAAGTTGACTGTTGACAGAACAGATATAAACCTGTATATGAAGTTTACTTTGACAGACCAGATATAAACCTGTATATGAAGTTTACTGTTGACAGACCAGATATAAACATGTATATGTAGTTTACTGTTGGTAGACCAGATATAAAGCTGTATATGAAGTTTACTGTTGGTAGACCAGATATAAACCTGTATATGAAGTTTACTGTAGACAGACCAGATATCCTGTATATGAAGTTTATTGTTGACAGACCAGATATAAATCTGTATAGAAAGTTTACTGTAGATAGACCTTATATAAACCTGTATATGAAGTTTACTGTTGACATACCAGATATAAACTTGTACATCAAGTTTACTGTTGACAGACCAGATATCCTGTATAGGAAGTTTATTGTTGACAGACCAGATATAAATCTGTATAGAAAGTTTACTGTAGATAGACCAGATATAAACATGTATATGAAGTTTAATGTTGACAGACCAGATATAAACCTGATTTCGAAGTTTATTGTAGACAGACCTTTATATGAAGTTGACGGCTGACACACTAGATATAAACCTTTATATGAAGTTTACTGTTGACAGACCAGATGTAAACCTGTATATAAAGTTGACTGTTGACAGACCAGATATAAACCTGAATATGAAGTTTACTGTTAACAGACCAGATATAAACCTGTATATGAAGTTTACTGTTGACAGACTAGATATAAACCTGTATATGTAGTTTACTGTTGACAGACCAGATATAAACCTGTATATGAAGTGTATTGTTGACAGACCAGATATAAATCTGTATAGAAAGATTACTGTAGATAGAGGATACATAAACCTGTATAATGAAGTTACTGAGCAGACAGAACAGATATAACGCCATGTATATGTAGTTTACTGTGGTAGACCAGATATAAAGCTGATATGAAGTTTACTGTTGGTAGACCAGATATAAACCTGTATATATGAAGTTTATTGTAGACATAACCAGATATCCTGTATATGAAGTTTATTGTTGACAGACCAGATATAAATCTGTATAGAAAGTTTACTGTAGATAGACCATATATAAACCTGTATATGAAGTTTACTATAGGACAGACCAGATATCCTGTATATGAACCTTTACTGTTTGACAGACCATAGTATAAACCAGTATATAATGTGTACTGTTGACAGACCAGAAATAAAACCTGTATATAAAGTCTACTGTTGACATACCAGATATAAACTTTTATATGAAGTTTACTGTTGACAAGACCAGATATACACCTTGATACTAAAGTTTACTGTTGACAGACCAGAAATAAACCTGTACATGAAGTTTACTGTTGACAGACCAGATTGTAAACCTGTATATTAAGTTTACTGTTGACTGACCCGATATAAACTTTATATGAAGTTTACTGTTGACAGACCAGATATAAACCTGTAAATGATTACTGTTGACAGACTAGATATAAACCTTTATATGACGTTTACTGTTGGAAGACCAGATGTAAACCATGTATATGAAAGTTTATTGTTGACAAGACCACGTATAAACCTATTAAATGAAGTTTACTGTTGACAGACCAGATAAAAACCTGTATATGAAGTTTAATGTAGACAGACCAGATATAAACCTGTATATGAAGCTGACGGTTGACAGACTAGATAAAAACTTTTATACGAAGTTTACTAGTTGACAGACCAAGATGTAAACCTGTATATGAAGTTTAATGTTGACAGACCAAGATATAAACCTGAGTATGAAGTGTAATGTTGACAGACCAGATATAAAAACATGTATATAAAGTTTACTGCGGAACAGACCAGAATACAAAAGCTGAATAAGATTACTGTTGAGAGGCCAGATACTAAACCTGTATAGAAGTTTACGGATTGACAAGACCAGATATAAACCTGTATATGAGTTTTTACTGTAGATAGACCAGAAATAAACCTGTATATGACGTTTACTGCGGACTAGACCATGATATAAACCTGTATATGAAGTTTACTAGTTGTCAAACCAGATAATAAACCTGTATATGAAATTTTACTGTTGACAGACCAGATATAAACCTGTATATGAAGTTTACTTGTTGACAAACAGATATAAACCTGTAATGAAGTTTACTGCTATGAAGAGACCAGATATAAACCTGTATATGAAGTTTACTAGTTGACAAACCAGATAATAAAACCTTGTATATGAAGTTTACTGTTGACAGACCAGATGATAAACCTGTATATGAAGTTTAATGTTGACAGACCCAGATATAAACCTGATTTTGAAGTTTATTGTAGACAGACCTGTATATGAAGTTGACGGTTGACATATCTAGATATAAACCTTTATATGAAGTTTACTGTTGACAGACCAGATGTAAACCTGTATATGAAGTTGACTGTTGACAGAACAGATAATAAACCTGTATATTGAAGTTTACTGTTGACGACCCAGATATAAACCTGAATATGAAGTTTACTTTGACAGACCAGATTTAAACATGTATATGTAGTTTACTGTTGGTAGACCAGATATCCTGGATAATGAAGTTTATTGTTGACAGACCAGATATAAATCTGTATAGAAAGTTTACTGTAGAAGACCTTATATAAACCTGTATATGAAGTTAACAGTAGACAGACCAGATATCCTGTATATGAAGTTTTCCTGTTGACCAGACCAGAATAATAAACCTGTATATAATGTGTACTGTTGACAGAGACAAATAAACCATGGTATATAACGTTTACTGTTGACAGACCAGATATAAACCTGTATATAAAGTTTACTGTTGACATACAGATATAAACTTGTACATGAAAGTGTACTGTTGACAGACCAGATATCCTGTATAGGAAGTTTATGTTGACAGACAGATATAAATCTGTATAGAAAGTTAAACAGTAGATAAGACCAGATATAACATGTATATGAAGTTTAAATGTTGACAGACCAGATATAAACCTGATTTTGAAGTTTACTTGTAGACAGAGACTGTATATGAAGTTGACGGCTGACACACTAGATATAAACCTTTTATATGAAGTTTACTGTTGACAGACCAGATGTAAACCTGTATATGAAGTTGACTGTATGACAGAACAGATATAAACACTGTATATGTAGTTTACTGTTGACAGACTAGATATAAACCTGTATATGTAGTTTACTGTTGACAGACCACAGATAAAACCTGTATATGAAGTTTATTGTTGACAAGACCAGATATAAATCTGTATAGAAAGTTTAACTGTAGATAGAGGATACATAAACCTGTGATATGAAGTTACTGTAGTAGAGAGATACATAAACCTGTATATGAAGTTACTGCAGACAGAACAGATATAAACCTGTATATGTAGTTTACTGTTGGTAGAACCAGATATAAAGCTGTATATGAAGTTTACTGTTGGTAGACCAGATATAAACCTGTATATATGAAGTTTATTGTTGACCGACCAGATATAAATCTGTATAGAAAGTATACCTGTAGATAGACCATATATAAACCTGTATATGAAGTTTACTGTAGAAGACCAGATATCCTGTATATGAACTTTACTGGTTGACAGACCAGATATAAACTGTATATAATGTGTACTGTTGACAGACCAGATATAAACCTGTATATAAAGTTACTTGTTGACATACCAGATATAAAACTTTTATATGAAGTTTACTGTTGACAGACCAGATATACACCTGTATAAAAGTTTACTGTTGACAGACCAGATAATAAACCTGTACATGAAGTTTACTGTTGACAGACCAGATGTAAACCTGTATAATAGGTTTACTGTTGACTGACCCAGATATAAAACTTTAATATGAAGTTTACTGTTGACAGGAACCAGATATAAACCTGTAAATGATTACTGTTGACAGACTAGATATAACCTTTATATGACGTTTACTGTTTGGAGAAGACCAGATGTAAAACCTGTATATGACAGCTTTATTGTTGACAGAGCCAGTATAAACCTTTAAATTGAAGTTTACTGTTGACAGACCAGATAAAAACCTGTATATGAAGTTTATGTAGACAGACCAGATATAAACCTGTATATAAAAGTTGACGTGACTTGAAGACTAGATATCAACCTTTATATGAAGTTCACTGTTGACAGACCAGATGTAAAACCATTTATATGAAGTTTACTTTTGACAGACCAGAGATAAAACATGTATATGAAGTTTAAGTAGACAGACCAGATATAAACCTGTATATGAAGTTTAACTGTTGACACGAACAAGATATAAACCTGAATATAAAGTTTACTGTTGACAGACCAATATATAAACCTTTATATGAAATTTAACTTGTTGAATAGACCAGATATAAACCTGTTACAGTACAGGATTTATAAACCTGTACAGTACAGGTTCTTCTGACAGAACAGAACCTGTACATAAAAGTTTACTGTAGACCGACCAGCTATCATGTACATGAAGTCTACAGTTGCAGAGACCATGATTATAAACTGTACATAATGTGTACTGTTGACAGACCAGAGATAAACC